>JAOXJP010120508.1:0-13866 GCA_025762735.1 Platanus orientalis | reverse complement strand
AAATCTTTATGAAATTGATTATTATGAAACAAACATAATTAGTTAAGGTAAATCTCATTGATCTACCATAAGGACCATGAATTCTATTGAACTAATCTAAAATTTAACATGAGAGAGTGTCTTTGACTGAGATAAAATATGATTAAAACTTTGATTTCCTATACATGGACTATGAAATGTGAATTAAAGATTGATATGATTGAATCCTTTTAATAAGCTAAGATCTCATGCTATGAAAGATCATAAAAATCATGAATGATTGAAATCTATTTGAATTAATAATCACATTTGACCTATTTAAATGAATTACTTGAATCTGAAATATGAAAGTATTATGATCGAAACTCAATGAACCTTAAATCCTTCTTTAAGTTGTCATGAGAACACTTATTAGCTATTGATATCTTTTTGATATGCCTATATTGTTATTGAACTTTGAAATGTCATCGAACCATTGAACTATAGAGCCCTTCTTGGGTTTTATTGAACTATTGAACTTGTGAACAGAATTCAATGACCTTAACATTGGGTCTAAAATGAGGAAGGGACTTAACCTTGGGTCTAAATAAGGAAAAAACTTAACCTTGGGTCTAAACAAGGGAAGGACCTAGCTTTAGGTCGAAATATAGCATAATTTTGTACTTTGATGATTTAACCTTAGGTCTAAACAAGGAAGGGACATAACCTTGGGTCTAAACAAGTAAGGAGCCTAACATTGGGTTAAAATCGGGGAGAATTCTATTGAACATTGAACCATTGAATGATTGAATATCAGTTTTGGGACTTCCCATTGGGTCACTACAATGGAAGATAATGATTGAATCTTTAAAATCTATCAGCAAGTGATATGAACTAATGAATAAGACATTTGATTAAATCATGTAAATGAACCATGTGATATGATTTATTTGAAACTTAATGATAAGTGAGCTAACTATTGAAAGAAGTATAAAAATGAACATGAAAAATGTTATTGACTAACTCTGAAAATGAATGATGCTATGACATGTACTCTTTTATTGTCCATAACATTGATTATGATGTATGATTTATCTAATTGTATCTATGAACTAAAATTTCATTACTTCTTATAGTTGAACTTCATATTGTTATCCATGTTCATGTCACAAAAGAGAAAACCATGTGCAAGCCTTGTCTTTATCACTTGGACTTGGTTTGCATTTGTACCTGTTGAGCCTGTCAAGTTCACCCCAATTGACACAAGTTTGGACGAATTTGTGGAGTGATCAGGTCATTGTTAGGTGATGACGGATCCGATTAGAGAGATGTTTCTTTATTACATTATATTTGAGACTTTACTTAGGAAATGTAATAATTTCAGATTTATGGATTGAATGTACTAGGATTTGAGACCATTTATTGTAGACTTGTGGATATCATGTGATTGTGAGCACTCTGTTTATCATGTTCATAATCACCTTACATTAAGTAGTTTGCTAGATTTACATTTCTATTGCATTCTATTACTTTGAATGAAATGTTTATGGATATAGAATGTGAGTGATTAATGCTTATGCTAAAGGTAAAGGTTTTTTAATCACGCACTATAAATTAGAAAATGAGTTATGTCTTGGTAAGACATGAGCTAGTGTTAATGGTACGCTTCCGCATATTATTGATCAAATTGTAATATAAGACTGTGATACATAGATGTTTATGGTATTATAGTAAGATCGAAGTAACGGCCCGAGCTACCCATAAGGGGGTGACTCGGGGGCGTTACAACAAACCTCTCATAGATAATAGATTTCTTGGAGAATATACTCGTAAACTTGTCGTGGCTTTCCTTGTCGCAAAAGTATTACACGTTGGGGACTGGAACATCAGTCCGAGGTTCCTTTCGTGGCAGTGACATGGAACCCAATGGCATCTTCCTCTTTTGAGCAGTGGTCTTTTGTTGCACATAAGGTTGTGTCATCCCTGGTTTATTGAAATAACCCATTGGCTTCTTTCCTTTGTCAGCCATTTGTTACAGAGAGTGTAAAATCACAGGAAAAAGAGAACAGATAGGAGGAGTAGGGAGTTTAGCTTTGGTTGTAAAAGAAATGGAATGGGGATGATGTTAGAAAACGAGGGAAGTGTAACAGTTATGGGGTTTAAAACAAAAAAATGAAAAAATTATATGTTTCATATGGGACCGTTCATGCTAGAATTTGTGACCGGTCCTGGTGTGACATCCAGTTAATTATTAGATTGCCACTCGGGACCGGTCGTGATGTCTGTCATGACCAGTCCTAGGACAAAAAATCTTCATAATTACCTCTTTGACATTTGTGACCAGTCATCTGAGAGTTGTGACCGATAAAAAAACTTGTATTTGACAATTTTGCTCCTTTTTTTTACCCTTTTCCATTCCCATACCTCTCATTGTCCTTTTGGACAAGTGAGTAAAGACTTAACTACCCTTTTTAGGTAATTTCACACATTCCTATAGCTCCCCTCAAGTATTGGAATCATCTAATATCTAGGTGTTTTGTGACGATGCCTGCAAGTTGGTTCTCACTTTTGATGTACTCTAGAGAGACGATCTTGTCCTCTACCAATTCTTGAATGAAATGGTGTCGGATATTTATGTGTTTCGTTTTTGAATGTTAAATAGGATTCTTGGAGATATCAAAAGCACTCACATTGTCCACAAATAAGTTCGTTGTTTCTTGTCTCAACTCATAATCCTCTAACATTTGTTTCATCCAAAGCAATTGAGTACATCCACTCCCAGCTGCAATACATTATGCTTCAGTTGTTGATAGGGAGATGGAGGTTTGTTTGTTGTTATTCAGTTCCCAAAATAGAAGCAACCTCTACTTGTACTTTTGTTGTCTTCTACATTGCTAGTCCAATCAGAGTGAGAGTATCTAACTATCAATAGATTTGTATCAAACGGATACCACAATCCAAAATTGATGGTTTCATTATCATACTTGATGATTTTCTTAACTACAATGAGGTGAGATTCCTTGGGTGCACTTTGATATCTTGCACATACTCCCACATTAAAAGAGATATCATGTCTAATGGTTGTTAAATATAGTAAATTTCCGGTCATACTTTTATATAGTTTGGTGTCAATTTCCACTCCATTCGGATCAGCAATAACTTTTATTCTAGTGCACATAGGAGTACTTTCTTGTTTGGAGTTATGAAGCCCAAACTTCTTTACTAAGTCCTTGGCAAACTTAGATTGATTCATAAATATACCACTCTTGGTTTGTCTAATTTATAAACCAATAAGAATATTAGTTCTCCCTCCACACTCATCTCAAATTCATATTTCATAGTATGAGCAAATACATGTGACATTGCTTCATTAGTAAATCAAAAAATGATAGCATCAACATAAATCTGTACCATGAGTATATGATCACTCTTCTTCTTGAAAATGAGTCTTATCAACACTCCCCTTATCAAACTGGTGGTCTAATAAACTTGTAAATCTTTCATACCAAGCTCTAGGGGCTTGTTTTAAACCATATAAAGCTTTCTTGAGTTTGTATACATGATCCGGAAAATGAGGATGAACAAACCCATTGGATTGTTCCACATATACTTCTTATTGTAGAAACCTATTCAAGAGTGCACTCTTTACATCCATTTGATATATCTAAATTTAAGATAACATGCTGTGGAGTGTAGTGTCTTAATTAAATCCATTCTTACTACAGGAGCAAAAGTTTCTTTAAAATCAATTCCTCCAACTTGAGCATATCCCTTTGCAACTAATCGAGCTTTGTTCCTCACTACAGTGTAGTACTCATCCATTTTATTTTTGAAGATCCATTTAGTTCTAATGATACTTTTATCCTTAGGTCTTTTAGTAAGAAACCCAACATCATTCCTTTTAAACTGGTTTAACTCTTCTTGCATCGCCATTATCTAGTTTGGATCATCTTGTGCATCTAAGACCTTCCTTGGCTCGATCTTAGATGTAAAACACACATGACTAATCAAAATTTTCAACCTGCTTACGTGTTTTAACTCCAGCCGTAGGATCACCAATGATGTCCTTTGAGGAGTGTCCCTTAGTTAATCTGTTTTCTTTGGGAGGTTATATGACATGTCAAATTTCCTCTCAACTTCATTTTTTGACACACTCTGTGATTCTTGGGTATCCATTCCTTGTTCAAGATTTGGTAGTGGAGAACCTACATTTGTTTCAACTTGCCCCTTTTTATTGCCATCTACCACCACATTAATAGATTCCTAAATTGCAGGGGGGGTCCATTTGTTGTAAACTCTATAAGTATGGCTCCTATGTGAATATGCAATAAAATGACTTCATCACTCATAGAGTCAAATTTCCTAATATTTTATCTATCCCTTAGTATGTAACATGGGCTTCCAAATACTATAAAATATTTGATGTTTGACTTCCTCCCATCCTAGATCTCATTGGGTGTTTTGGTAGTTCCCAATCTAAGATAGACCTGATTTACAATATAACATGCAGTGTTTACTACTTCAGCCGAAAATCTTTTGGCTAGATCCATGCTTGTAAACATTACACTTGCCATATCCTATAGTGTTATATTCATTATCTCTGCCACCCCATTATGTTGGGGGGCTTTAGGGAGCAAAAAATTCATGTTTAACCCCCATTTCATTACATCAGTTGGATAATTTATGAGTTTCAAATTCTCCTCCATGGTCACTCCTAAATCTCTTTGTGGAGAATTTTTTTTTCTTCTGTTTGCATCCTCTCGGACAAAAACATAAAGTCATCAAATGCTTCAGATTTCTCTCTTAAGAAGGCAACCCAGGTTTACCTCAAGAAATCATCTATAACCACTAAGAAATATCTCTTACCACCAAAACTCTCAGTTCAAGTGGGATCAACTAAATCCATGTGAAGTATATCTAAAGATCTGCTTGTCCCAATTTGATATACTTTCTTATGGCTCTTAACGACGTTGTGCTTGCTTGATAGGGCGTGCACCATGCTTGTCTGCCAAATGGTGAACAACTCTACCCTAGGGCCAAGCCCAGGAATCTATTGGTATGTCCAGGCAAAGACATCTCGATATTCTTGAAGTAGAGTTAAGTGTGCTACCTCTTCTTCAAGGTTCAAGAAGGCACTGATAAATGTATACCGATGATCATTCTCTCTCCCGAGGTTGACCTATTTCAATTTGTCAACAGTAGCTTTCCCCCCTTATTTGAAAAGCGGTGGGGCATCTTCAAGACCATCACCTAAAAAGGAATAAGACCCCTCCTCAAAGTGTTCTTCAATTGTCACATGGTTTACTTCAACAGTACTCTCTCCAATAGAAAGATTTTCATAGATATGTTGAGAATGGGACTAGTTAGTGTGAAAGATTGTTCATCTCTTACCTAGCAAAGCATCATTTGAAGACACTTCAAGCACAGCTTGGTGTCTCGTACAAGAAAAAATCAAACTATGTGGCTCTTCTTTTGATTTTAAAGTGATGAAAGATGTTTTGTATCTATATATCCTTCTTGACTTCTTCTTATGTGACTTGGAACTTTCAATGCTATTTTGCAAGTTGATGTTGGTCATCATGTCAGATTGTAGTGGTGCCTTCTAATGAAGCATTGAAGTGGGTTTTCGACCTAATTGCTCGAAACTGAAGTGTGTTGTTTCAATTGACCTATCTTATCATAGGCAGATAAATGACTTATCATCGCATTCTTTTTCTTTTTAGCTTATTTGGTAACCTGCATTGTGATATGGTTTGTCATTGCCTTATTACCTAAGATTTTGACAAGTGACTTTGGTGTGAACTCAATGCCCGAGTAGGAACTAGGAACCCTATGCTTCTCTTAATAACTTGTGTTGGTTTTGCGTCAATCCATGTATCTTTTCACCTGTGAGGTTAGGAGAAGGTTTGGTTAGTGGTTTAGGCTCGCCCCTTCCATTGCATGCACTTTCGATTAGCTTGTCAATCTTGGGATTGCACCATTCTTGACGAAACCTTTTGATTGGTAACATGTCTTCCCTTGTAGGAGCCATTGACGAGGTCACAAAAACCCTTAAGTGGGGACTTTTCAACTGAGGGATTTTCAATCAATGAGATTGGAAGAACTAGCTTGTCCTTAAGCACATCAAAGTCACCATGAGGGAGAGTAGGCTTTAGTTGTGGTGATACTGCTTTAAACGGGGACTATCCTATTCTTCGTTGAGACTTGGGAATGTAACAGAGTACATATCTTGGTTTTACAACCTCAGACGATTTTTTTTCCACCTCAGATGTTTTAGAAAATGATGGTGCAGGTGTGGTCCACTTATCATCCTTCTTTAAATTAGATGATGAGTGAATTTATTTTAAAATTTCATTGTCTTCTTTAGACTCATGTATTTTTGGTGCATATTTTGTATAAGAAGCTTCACTAGTTATGACTTTCCTGAAAGAAGGAACCGAAATAAGAAGGGCTTATGAAATCATCTCTTTCTCCTCATAGAATTTAGCATCAACAAAGTAGGCTTCTGTTCTGGTAAATGACTTGTCTATAGCAACCACTCGCTTCTAAACCCTGTCATGATAATATTTAAAGCATTGGTGCCTTAGAGATGGCACAACTCAGGCTTCATGTAGCCATGGTCATCCAAGAAGCAAGTGATACACAACTTTTACATCAATGACATGAAATAAAGCTGAACTGGTGAGGTCTTAGATTATAATCTTTAGTCGAACCATGTCGATGGCACATTGCCCCTAGTTAAAGCCTTAGATTGTTGGCTTGCTATGGGACAATTAATCAGTGGGGATGTTGATTTTCCTCGTCATACGGATGTGCATGATGTTGACAACGGATCCACAGTCAATCAGGATTCATCGCACCTTATGTTCTCAAACATACCTTGTGACATAAAGTGGTGAATTGTGTGGACAAGACCCAAGATGTAGATCTTCGTCTGTGAAAGTGATGGTTGCCTTGCATGAAACATATTCTTCTTCCTTGTTATTGAGTGAGAGCTCCTCTTTGCGTTGTGTGATATTTGACACAAGCTACAACGAGCCTAACATCCTCTAGGAGAATAAGCAAATCAGAGAGACTAAGATGAAATGGTACCTTTGCTATCAAACTGCCATCACCCTGGTCTAGGTTTTCTCAATGATCTGAACTTGTTGAGATTTTGTCACATACGTCTAGGTTTTCTTTTGATGGTTCATCTTCAGCATGTGTTGCATAGCATGTCACCATACATGAGGACATATCATCCTCTGGTAAGAAGCCCTTAGGCATGTAATCTTTTAGGGTTATAGGCCTCTTCATAGGTTGTCTAAGAACCTTGATTAGAGGCGCAGGTGGTACCCACATTGTTTTACCCATTGTAGATTTCTTATTCTTTGAACCAGCTCTATGTTGGATGCAGTGCTTTTCCTTTTTTGATCGCAAAGATGATGAGACTGGTTTGAATTGAGTTCAACACTTACGCTGAGTGACAAGAGTTTACCCTTCATTATCCTTGTCTTCACACCTAGACAAAGCATTGTTCTCTGTCTTATGATATTTTGGTTTTTTGTTTAAGGATATAGAACATGTTTGCCCCCAGTATAGAGAGTGTTCCTTGATGATGGGAGGGTTAAATAGTGCTGTGGGCTCGAATGATCCAAAAATAATTATGACCATGTTGGTATCAGCCACATCATCACTCGGGTTAAGCTCGATCTTTCCCTGCCATGCTAGCTCCATGATCTTTTCTTTGAATATAAAACATTCTTCAATCAGATGACTAACCAACCGGTGGTAGCGACAGTATTTTGGGTCATTAACATGACCCATCTCTTCTAGACGCTTTGAGGGTGAGAGTTCAATCAAGTTATTGCTGAGTAAGTCGTCAAGCATGACAGGAACATCAAAGTTTGGAAATGGATACTCCTTTGCCTCAAGCTCCTTTAAAGAAATCTTCTCCTTTATTTTCTCTCGGAAACAAATACTCCTTTGTCACTTCCTTTTTCATTCTAGATATTTTGATAGGGGCAGTGGTAATAGCCATAGCTCTTTCGACTTGGTGGGCTTTCCTTTTCTTTTTTTTTCTTTTCGGGGTTCACCTGGCAGTATATCCTCATGTTGAGTTATGTTAAGCTCCATGTTGTGGGCACAGGTAGCAAGCTCCTCAAAGTTGTGAGGCTTAATCCCTTTTGGGATATAATGTAGCCCTCAATGCATATCTTGGATGCACACATCTATAGTAGATGATTCGGATAGACTTTCCTTGCAATTTAGTGCGAGGTTTCTCCATCAATTAATGTAGTCAATCACTTATTATCATTCTTCTGCTGACAAGGAAACAGTTTTACAATGCTTACAATCCATCTGGTCCTAGCTATCAATGGAACCGGCTTCGAGATCGGTGTTCCAATCGAATGCATTTCCTCTAAAAGAACGAACAAATTGCTTCACCAAGAGGTCACCAAAAGTACCAACATTATGACCAGTTTCAATGAAATAAGCAATATGTTGTTTCGGGTTGCCATTTTAATCAAACTGTTGGAACTTTGGTGACGGATAACCAATCGGCATGAACATTTGGTTAATGCGCTGGTAATATGGTTTTGAGTACAATAACGAAGATTGAGGTGCACCACCATATTAAGCATGAATGGTGTCAGCAATCATATTTTGCAACTATTGAATTGAAATGGAAGCAATACGGCTTGTCCAAAGTTCTGTGCATTGTTATCTGTAGTGATGCGCTCTTGTTGCTCTTCATCAAAGGTAAAGTTCTTGTGGGGCGTGAACCCAGGTGGATAAGAAGGTCCACTAGAATATTCAGACTGCTTCTCAAGCTTATTTATCAAGGAAGAAATTTGAAAGTCTTTTTCTTGGTTGTTAATATGAAGTTTTTCAATATCAGCGGCCATTTGTGCTAGTTGTTCGTCGACCGTTGTAGCTCTCATCATCGCGTTCATGATAGAGGTTGATGAGTAAGAGTTGCTGTAAGAAAAAACTTTGGTCATTGGAGATCTAGGAGAAGAGACAGATCTCAAACCACCACTTGAACTTTGCATGTCAGGAATGAAGAAAAGGTGGTATTCGTCACCGTGAGGAGACGATGATGCAACGATGTAATTGATTCACTAACACTTCCTCTTTTAGGGACTTCACTCCAGGTCTCCCCTTTCGCAAAATTTGCTCTCCTTCCACCAACTATGGGGTCAACTGGTTGAAAACCTTAAGTGATAGTCTTGGAGCGTGTAACCGGTCCTTTATAGGAAATAGGTGGAGAAGTGACATCATAAGAAGTTTAACTTTTTGAAGTGGCCTTCTTACTTTTTATGCTAATGAGAATAACATGAACAGTGTCCTTCTTCACAGGTGCCATAGTGATAGAAAAAACGTTGATGACATCGATAAGAGAGATCAAATAAGAGAGTGTCCCACTGGGAGTGCCAGAAATTTGTCTGCACCAATTTCGTGCATGAAATAAATACAAAATATGAGGGCAAATTACAAATATGAATAATGATAAAATGGGTACAACTCTTTTGGATTACACTCTTTAAGTGAGCATGCCCTTTGATTAACCATCAACGTTGAAGGCGAGGGCCGAATGACATGTTTCTCGGCTTTAGTTGTATTGATGTGTCTTTCTCCTTCATTCTATGTTTTGCGCATTCTTAGTATGACTTGATCTCCTTTGAATAATTGAATTCCATGTACTTTGAATGTTGGTGCAACTTTTCTTCACTTTAGTATTCACTCTTGAGAGGCTTCATGGGGAAGAACTTTAGTGAAGAGCTTTTGAGAGTTTTCTATCCATCCCTTTCAAGTTTAAGTCTTAGGTATTTATAGACTCTGAAAATCTTGATTGATGGGAAGTCTTGTGCCACTTGTCAACATGAGATGATTTTCTCTCATTTGATATTTATCTCTTATTTTGATAAAAGATTATATAAAGCTCAAAGATTTCTCTTTGGTTAAAGCTGCCACATGTGCAACCAACCTTTAAAGATAAGATTTATATATTTCTTAATCTTTATCTCTTCTTTTAAGAAGAGATTGGATGGATCCAATTATTTTTATTAGGTTGTAGGCCCAACAATGAACTTGGAGTACTTGGACAACCCATGGTTTATTGTTTACAAACCCTTACTTATACTGCAGTGGGCTACCCAAATGGGTTTAAAGTCCATTTTGTTGTCTTTGTGGACTTTTGTGTAATTTTTAGAGGTATAGGACCATATTTGTAATTTATATAAATTTTAAGTGCCTACACATGCTAAATATTTCATGACTTATGCGTTAACTGACCATCGTACTATTGATGCAACTTGCCTTTGATTTTGATGGTTTTGGGTTAATGCTTGTTGCGGATGTGATTTTTAGCCGTTCCTTGCTTTCATCATTGCATTTCCTCTTGCTAGAGGCTTGGAGCCATTGATCGGTTGGCATTCATTTGTTATAACACTGATCATACCTCTTACTGTTCATACTAATAACCTTTACCTTTTAATTATATTGTAATTGGCCTTATGCCATGTGTCACTATACTTGTCACCCTATCTAAATAATAGGGAAATTATATTCTCACCACATGTTTTTGTAAGCACACCTCCTTTTTTTCCTTTTATACCCCTCTATAATTCCCTCTCCTACCTAAAATACCCCTCCCTCTATCCCCCACTCCACCCCTCCGGCAGCAACCCACTTCCTCCAGCAACAACAGTGGCCCCTCTAGCAACGACAATGGCCCCTCTAGCGACGGTCCCCACCCTTCCCTCTCTATCTCTCTTCTCTTTCCCTCTTCCTCCCTCTCTCTCTCTCGCACCCCTCCTCCCTCTCTCTCTCTCTTTTCATCTCCCTCTCCCTCTTTCTCTCTAATTTTTTTTTTATAGTTTTTAGAGTTTTTTTTTTCCTTTAAATCGACGGTCTGTTCAACTTTACCAAGCCGAACGTCTTTAAGCCCGTTCAGCGTCACAATGCCAAACGCCTTTAGGTCTGTTTGGTACTATGATGTCGAATAGGCGTTCGGCATCGTGACGTTAAACAAACTGCTGATTTGAAAAAAAACTCTAAAAATTGAAAAAAAAATTGAAGGAAAGGGAGAGGGAGAGAGAAAGAGAGGAAGAGAGAGAGGGAGGAAGAGGGAGAGAGAGAGAGGGGGTGCGGGAGAGAGGGAGGGAGAAAGATGAAGAGGGAGAGAGAGGAAGAGGGAGGGAGAGAGAAAGAGAGGGAGGGGGTGGCAGCTGCTGCTGGAGGAGGTGGGTTGTCGTCGGGGGGTGGGGTGTGAAATAGATGGAGGGGTATTTTAGGTAGAGGAGGGGATTGGGGAGGGGTATAAAAAGAAAAACAAAAATTGGGAGGTGTGCTTCCAAAAACGTGTAATGCGAATATAAGCTCCCAAATAATGAGTTTGGTCATAACATCAACCCAAGTTTGGTCATAATATCAAACTCCCGCTAAGGTTTGGGTTTGATAGGTTGCGGTCCACATTGAGCGTGAATGGATAAAAAATGCTCACCTTAATGAATGCTAACCACGGCTTCCTGTCAGGTGGCAGGCACATCAGCCCTGAAAAGTGAATATGCGCCTCCCAAAAAAGTGAAAATCACTTTTCATAAACCGATCCGACGTTGAGCCCGCTCAATGCTGAATCCCTTAGTTTTTGGTACAATTGTTTTTAGTGTGGAGAAGAACGAACATAAGATTGAAGTACGAGTAACAGATTTCCCATGTGTGCTTGTCGCCCCATCATCGCCACAAAGCAGAACCAAACTGATCATATATACGAATCACCGACTTCAGGTATATTATAGGTAAAGAAAAGGCCACATTTTAGCTACGTATTCGTAGGCTAGAGGCGGGCGTAATGGTGTCACCGAGGCAAGTCACTGCACGCGAGAGAGAGAGAGACCGTGGGAAGTCGTCGGTGGTGTCCTCTTCTTCCCTCCTTTTTCGTTCTTCAAACCGTCATAAAACCCTTCGCCTCCTATTTTGTGTGCTCACCCAAACTCTATATCCTCTTTTTTCCAATTATTACACCCCCTTCCTATTAGCATCGGAAATTTGCGTTATCGAGCCCTAAATCGCCCGAGTCTGCACCGTGTTGAAGCGTTTCGACCCGTTCCCCTCAATTCCCCTTCCCTTCATTTGGCATCTTCTCCCGCGCCTTGGTAGCAGTCCAAATTGGACGCAGAGATCCCTTTACGGAGCTGCGGTGGACGATTCCCCTCTGGTTTCAGAAGGTTTTCTACGTTAGTCTCTGAAAAAAAGCCGCCTATTGTTTGTTTTCTCCCCCTGTTTAAACATCATTCCTAATCTACCCTACCCTAGCAAGCCCAGGCGAGGAGGCGTCGTTTGCTCGTTATAAATTCTGAATTGACTCGTTGATGAGTTCCTTTTGTAGTTTAAATTCGTTGCTGTCTGTTAGGCATCACCTAACGGTTCTGGAATTCGTTCGCTCGAACCCTTAGTATTAGGTCAGATGTTTGATTAGTATCTACCTTATTTTTGAATCTTAACACTTGAAAGCACCCTTCTCGACCTTGGCTGAGCGTTGCTCCCTCTCTCTTTTTCTGCATACGTTTCTAGGGTTTTGGATTCTGTAGTATCTGTTTTCAATTTCTCACTATTAGAACTTGTTTTCTTTTGGATTTTGTTATTTAAGTTAGGCGTTCGTTGCTTTTGAAGTGTTTCTTCTTTTTTAGTTGGCTGAGCTCATGTTTATTTCTTTCTTTTGTTTTGTTTGGACAGACACGATATTGGTTGTGGTTTTTGAATTGGGACACATCCTGAGCTGAGTGTGGAAGGGGCACGTTGAGGTTGCATTTACCTTCAGTTTGCTGTGCTATTACGTAAATGATCTGAATGTCGAGTTGGCCAGGCAGAATTAAATGCTTCCTATTGTCATCAATACTTTTCTGGTTGCTCGATATAGATGGTTAGTCTGCTTGTGGAAGATGGCTTCTGAATTTCAAGTACCATTGCTTTGAAGCAGTCGTTGAAGTTTTGTTGGTTACACTTGCTGCTTCCTTGTCTGCTGTGCGATGGGTTTGGCATGACTGCTGAGAATTATTTGATTCACTGGGAGATGAGCGGACATGAGTAGGCTGTCATTTAGGCCTCGTCCTCTTGACATTCATAAGAAACTTCCAATTGTTAAATCTGTCAAGGACTTTGAAGATGAGGAGATCACAACTTCCACCCGACTGCGCCTTGCCACAGAAGCCGATAATGAGGTAATGCTTATATCATGAGTTCTCTGCATAAATTGTTCTTCTGATACATTTCTGTTTCATCTAATTACAATTGCTTGATCTTTCTAAAGAAAAAAAAATACTACTAAATTGTTTACTCCACCTGCAACATTGCTCTGCCATTATCACTTGCATTTCTTCAAGAATGCTATTTCTGTATTTGCTCCCATGTGACTACCATGAATAGAAAATGGTGACACATTGGCCTTCCATTTCCTTTTTATTATATTATTACTTTATGCGTTTTGATAGAAAAACTTTTGCTTGGTGCCAACTAATGATTCAAATGGTCACATGACAGAGATGTGCTGTTTCATGGCAATCTAGTACCTGGTTCAATTTTTTATTTATTTCAACTGATCCTGCTTTTGGTTCAATTATATTTTGTGCTGCATATAATGCGTTTTATCCACTTTTGTACTTTTAAGTATTGGGTTCAATTTTTGTGCTGCATATAAAGCATTTTATCTACTGTTGTACTTTTAAGTATTTGGTTACTTGTACGAAGATAGAGGGCAAGGGAGTGTTGTCTACAAAGCAACACATGCTGAAATGGAGTATGTCCTTTTTTTTTTTTTTTCTGGGTTGGGGGGGGTTATGTTGGATAAATATCGGGATCGCATGGGTCGTTTCTGCTCGAAGGTGTGGTATTGTGGTCGCTTTCTTCAAGACGTTAATCGTCCCC
>JAOXJP010120497.1:0-13866 GCA_025762735.1 Platanus orientalis | reverse complement strand
CTCTCTCTCTCTCTCTCTCTCTCTCTCTCTCTCTCTCTATATATATATATATATATATATATATATTCACACTTTGATCAAAAGTTATGCTTCTAATCAAAGTCTTTGTCTCTCCAGTGGAGCCTTTTTTTCTCCTCCCAAGTAAAAATGACACCACATTTGTTTACTGAGAAGATCCTCCCTCTCTCTGAAAGTTCTTTTATTTTTGCTAAGCCAATTGAGCCCCAAAGGCCTCCTCTAAAATTTACAAGGTGAAGTTTAACTGTAAGGGGATGGGCCATGGGCCGATAGGTTGCTCAAATTTGTTAAATTGACAAAACTACCCAAAAGAGTTGTTGAAACTTAAAACCTTTAGCTGGCATTAGTCAAATGCTTTCCATAATATTAATAATTAGATTAAGTTCAAACTGAAGAGATACATCAATTGTCCATTGGAAACCCCTTAAATGAGCCCCTTATTATAGTGAAGGTGATCAAAAGTCAAATGTTTTCCATAATAAAAACAATAGTTTAAGCTCTAAGACTAACTAATACTATGGAGTTCCATCAATTGTCCATTCGAAACGCCTTAAAATGAGCCTCTTAGTAAAGGTACTCTAAAGGCTGCCAGAAGTATTAGCTAGACAATTCCTATCAGGGGGCGTGTGGCATACGATTTCATCCCCTATAGGGTGATGTGGGCACATCATACCTAATATATAGGGTTATAATGAGCAAATTGCCAAGTTATGGTTACATCTAAACTGCAATAATTTAGTGAAGGCATTCGTCACATTCTTTTTATGTATAATATTGGATAAACAACTTGACAAAGTGGCTCGTAAATAAACTGTGCCTGACATAAAGTGAATATGGATCTTCGATAAAGGATAATAGATCTGGACCCGTTTGACCCCCACTCGGGGATGTGGTTATAGAAACATTAGTCTTAGTGGATCATTGGCTTCACAAGGCGCCTGCAGAAGAAAGCCCCACCCCTCTTTACTCCTCTAATGAAAGACCCTCACCCTGCTCCCTAATTTATTTGTGGGTTGGAACCCCATGGGAGGCGGAAAAGATTACGTACGGAAATCAGTTTTTCCTGATGTATTAGAATGGCATCAGGGGGTGGATACATCAGCACTGAAAAGTGATAAGCACCCCCCAAAAAGTGTAAGTCACGTTTCGGCACTGATGTGTCAACCCCTTATGTCATTCTAATACATTAGGAAAAACTGATTTCCGTACCTAATCCCAACCCTATGGGAGGGGGGGAATGTTGGTTATGTGGAGAATTTTTTCAATAGAATAGATGATTATGACTTCAAACAAATCAAATTTTATCTAGCACACTGCAAATCTTTTTTTATTTATTATTATTATTATTATTATTTATGAATAGCACATTGCAAATCATAATTACTTGTAAAAATGATTTACAATATAAATATTTCGATTCATAACTTAATTACATTTTCTGAAAATCTTGGCTGTTTCAATTACTATCATCAAACCACTAAAGTAAAATGGGTGATTTGGGAATTAATCGTTATTTTTTAATCAATAATCCAACTTGTTGATAGGATGTAATTTGAAGATCTATGATATCACTAATTTTTCGCCAATTCGATAACTTGTGTATGAGAAACATGCTGTAATTAATCAAGCTAAGAGCAAGTGCTAGCTTCATATCACACGAAGCAAATAATACCATATGTGAGATGAAACATGAATGTGTGCCGTGTAAAAGATAGTTAGCCAAGAGACATTAAACTTATTATGACCCTAGTCTGTTCTTTATATTTTTATTATTAATTATAAGGGTATTTTGGTAATTTTATTAGAAGCTTCCTTAGTTCACTAAGATGTGGAGTTCCTTCCGACCTGGTGGAGTTCCTTCCGACCTGTTGGAGTTTTGGGCGGGTCGAATTCTCTCTCTCTCTCTCTCCTTCTCAGTCCTTCATTTCTTTTTCTCTTTTATGAGTTTCCGCTATATTTTCTCTACCATGCTCTAAATGCAAGCATCTGTTCACCTCGTTTGCTTTTCTTTTACTGCTCTCTCTCTCTGCTCCATTTTTTCTTTTTGATAAGTTCTTTACTCCATTGCAAACCAAGCTTTCTTTCTGGCTTTCAGAGGTCCCTCTCTCGGCCAGAGGGACGAAACCCCACCAGCCATTTTACCAACTTATGCTTTTCTGGTCCTCTTAAATACTGGAAGAGAAAAAAATTAAAGAAAAACTAATTTTCCTGTGCTTCTTTTGCTCAAAGATTGGACTTTTGTCCGGCATTCGTGTATTTTCTTTTATTTTTGAAGTCTATTTTGGCCCACATCTGGCCAGAACCGTACTTCTAAACTGTTCTTCTGCAAATTTCATCTTTGGGCTTCTGGGTTCTGGTGGGTTGCGTTTTCAGGTCGACATTGGTCTTTCTATGCCTATTGAGACTTGCTTCAAACAGTTCAAGAGCAAGAGCAAGCCCTTGTCTTGCTTCTATGTGGTCTCAAAGAAGAAGATAGAGGGTGTTAGATCACTACAAATGGTACTTTAATTTTATTTTAATGTTTTTTTTTTTTTGGCTGGTTAACATTTCTCTATCTCTTACTTTTGATGGTAAGGTATGCAATGCTGTATAAGTTCTTTGCTATTCTTTCTCTTATTTTTGGATGTGTATCTGTTCATGCTTTCTACGATGAAATTTTTATTCGGATGGCTTAGATGGCAATGGGTTTTCCTTGATTGTAAAATGGCTGAAAACCCAAATAGGATTTGTTTGGGGGTCTTTTGTTTCTTTCTTCATGGAACTGTAACCGTATTGGATTTGAACTTCTTGAAGGGACGTATCAGATGCTCTTATCTTTTCTTCTTTTGTTTCCTTTTTGTGAAGTAAGTTAAGTCAGAAATGAATTTTTTTTCAAATGGGTAATTTTTTTTTCCTTTTTTTTTTTCATGGATTGGACTTGGGATTTTTATCAGGATAAGGATGCTTTTAATATGATGGGTGACTTGGATTATTGGTATCTAGCTTGTCTTATACGGAATTTCAACATGGGAAGTGAATGGGTTTACTTTTAGCATCAACTCTGAAAACTTGTGAGTTAAGTATAGATCAATGTTTGGCATTTTGACATCTAGAGTATCTTACGTAGTAAAAGAAACTTTGGTATTTCAGGTGGGTATGGATTGATCTTGCAGCCCATGAGATTTACTGAACTCACAATTGTCCTCTTCTATATCCTGAGAACCGAAAAATGTCATCTGATAACTCTCTGAGTGCTGAATTATCGAAGAAGATAATATTGGGTCTGAAACTATGGGTTTTGATTGGTATCTGTGTTGGTACATTTATCATTTTGATTCTCTCTGTCCTAGTTATATGGGTCATGTCTCGGAGGAAATCTAGGAGGACCCTAGACAAATTCTCTCTTTCTCAAATTCCTAGAGTCTCCAAGGAAATCAAAGTTGACAAGGTTGGGGCTCAGAACTTTCATGATCAATATGAAGACGTTATTCTTAAAGTCCATGATGAATCGAGTGACAAGGATTCAGAAAAGATGTTAGTTCATTTGGGCATGAACAAATGGAGTGAGGCAGATAGCGTCAGTCAGTGCAGCTCAATTTATCAGTATGAGAGAGGCCGTAGCTCACAGTCATGGGAAGAAGGAAGCTTTGGGACTGTTCGCAAGCAGTCCCCTTTGTCATTTGGACTTGCGTCAGCCTCTCCTTTAATCGGTCTACCTGAAGTCTCGCATCTTGGATGGGGTCACTGGTTTACACTTAGGGACCTTGAATTTGCAACAAATCGTTTCTCACCAGAGAATATTCTTGGGGAGGGTGGATATGGAGTTGTTTATAGGGGCCAGTTGATCAATGGAACTGAGGTAGCAGTGAAGAAACTCCTTAACAATCTGTAAGACACCTCAAGTGCTTTCCAATTATTTGAAAATTTGTTTTAAAATCTTTCAAGATTTTTCATTGTGTTCTTATGATTGGTTTGTGAATTGGTGATGTAGAGGGCAGGCAGAAAAGGAATTTAGAGTTGAAGTGGAGGCTATTGGCCATGTTCGACATAAAAATCTTGTGCGGCTTTTGGGCTATTGTGTAGAAGGAGTTCACAGGTAAGATTTGTTTTTGTTTTGCTATCCTTTCTTCCTTCGCCTTAATCATTTCTGATTTTGTAGTAGGTTAATTGTGTAAACACAGATCTGCCACTACTGCATTACCATTCCTTACCATCATTTTACATGAAAATGCTAATTCCCTACCTCTGCCATTCTTTCTGTCTTCAATCTGTGTTGCTAATGATGCTTTATCATAGGATGCTGGTGTACGAGTATGTGAACAATGGCAATTTAGAGCAGTGGCTTCATGGGACTATGCACCAACAGGGCTGCCTTAATTGGGAGGCCCGCATGAAGGTTATCCTTGGGACTGCTAAGGCGTAAGTCCATGCCCCAGCTCAAAACTGTTGGCAGAACTACCTTGGCACTTTGTGTAGAGATTGATTACTCTATCTTAAGATTATAGCTATGAATCTTTGAACAATTTGGTGAAAGGATTTTTTTTTATTCGGTAAAATGATATGCAGGCTTGCTTATCTGCATGAGGCAATAGAACCAAAAGTTATTCACCGTGACATAAAATCAAGCAATATCTTGATCAATGATGAATTTAATGCCAAGGTTTCTGATTTTGGATTGGCCAAACTCTTGGGTTCGGGAAAAAGTCACATCACAACCAGAGTAATGGGAACATTTGGGTACATCCACATCATTATCCTATTTCTCTCTTTTTTTTTTTTTTATTGTGTGGAATTGTGTGTGTTTCTATACTCTCCATCCTTGTAAGATGTTCTGTAATGTTGGAGATTCTCTTTTGGTTGAATGCTAAAAATACCAGGTTCTCTTATGTGTATTTCAGGTATGTAGCCCCTGAATATGCAAATAGTGGCCTGTTAAATGAGAAGAGCGACATTTACAGTTTTGGTGTCCTGCTGCTAGAAGCAGTTACAGGCAGGGATCCTGTGGACTATAATCGGCCTGCAAATGAGGTACCACCATCTTAGCTTCACTGAGTACTAATCCCTAGTTGTGATTCTTGGGAAATCTATGTATCTTTGCCTATTTCGGAAGAGAAATTAGTTTAGTTTTTACAAGCAAATTCAATAAGCAACATTTACGTATGGTTGTGGCAGGTTAATCTTGTTGAGTGGCTTAAAATGATGGTGGGCACTAGGAGAGCAGAGGAAGTTGTGGACCCAAACCTTGAAGTGAGACCTACAATTCGGGCTCTAAAACGTGCTCTTCTGATTGCACTGAGATGTGTTGATCCTGAGTCAGAGAGAAGACCCAAAATGAGTCAGGTTGTTCGAATGCTTGAAGCCGATGAATTTCCATTTCGTGAGGTGCTAATCAATCTCCTTATAAGAACTTACCTATATTTACTTATAAGATGATGAGGTCTATTGACTAGACATTTCACAAACTTCTACATTTCCTTTTTGTAGGATCGGAGGAATAGGAAGAGTCGGACAATCAGCATGGAAATTGAATCCATGAGAGAGGATTCTGGTTCTACTGACATGAAAAACAAGGTAGGGGCATTAGAGAGTCCTACATCTGAGAGATTTCAAGCTTAGGACTGACATGGCAACATGAACCAAATGAATAGTCTCCTGTTAACCCAACAGATTTAAAGCTTTTCTTAAATCCATCAAAAGATCAACATACATTGTAGAGTTTGTTGTTGAAAGAATTGTACATCAATCAGATTTACCCTTCTGGGTTTTTACAGCCTTGGCTCGTGGATGTTTGTTTCACTACCACTCATAAGAAACCATAACCATAGAAAGATGGAAAGAGGTGCCGTTCAGCTCTGGGGTTTGTTGCAGTAACCAGAGAAACAGGAAAATATTATAAGGAAAATAAATATTCTTGTTGTACAGATATGTTTGAGGATTCAATAGGGCTTCCTGTCTTCTATACGGTAGTTTTTTTTTTCCTTCCATGTTTTCTCTCCATTTATTGTACTCTTATTTTACTTGGAATGGTAGAAGACTCATATAGTGTCATATTAAATAATTTAATATCGATCATCCTTTCTCTATGTCATTTTGCAGTAATTGGTTGCCTTTCTTGTGGATTGCTGCTTATTCCATTCTGTCTTTTTTAACCTTATGTATTGCATGAGGTTATGAGAAAGTAGATTGCTTTACTAATTCCTTTTGCTTCTATCATTAGTAGTATAGTGAGGAATTTCCTCAAACCAATGTAGGTAGTACTCTGAAAATTACCACCTGATTAGCTATGATACTGGTTCGGTAGATGGGTGCTTCTTGAAGGGTTCAATAGTTCAAGGTTGCACAATCAGATGGCTCTCATGGTGATTCATAACTGCTATTATCTGAATGAGCCAGTTTTTGTGGAATGGCACCTGCTCCTCTGGACTTCTATGAAGTGTAGCATGTAAGCACAACAAAGCCTTATATCAACTACTTGGGGTTGGCTACACAGATCCCATTTCACTGTTCCACTTTAAATAGGGTCATATCTTATGATTATAACATGCATGTCTTTCCTTACTGCTTCAACTTCATTTTTGTGCTTCCCCTAGTCCTTCTAACACCTTTAACTGGTACAATAGAACTCTTTCCCACTGATGTAATCATCTGCCTATGCTGTACTAATCGAAACATCTCAGTATCACTTGTTAGTGTTACCCATGATTTCTTGCGAATACATCCAATTTTGATTCCATCCTTTCTGGTTATACCCTTCATCCATCTCTACATTTTCATTTCACCTACCACTCATTGTTTGTATGTGTTGTTTTTTTGGTTTCCTAACCATCTACTACATGAAGCATACGTGTCTCTTAGCTGTCTTATGAGCCCTTTCCTTATATTTTGGGTTGTTGTTGATCAAAAGACACTAGAAGCACCTCCACTTCATCCACCCCATGCTTATCACAAAGAAAAAAGCTATCTGGAAGATGTTCTGGGTAAACATGCTTTAGATAAAGCAGTATAGTTTTGTTGTGTATATTTACACAAACACCCTTTTGATGCTCTTTCCATTCCCTTTTGGGGAATGTGCTTCTGGCACCCATTTGATGTGATACGACCCAATTGTACTGGACATTTTTCTCACCAGTCCACATTGGACTGGATCTGGTCTCATGGAGAAAGTGCATTAAATGGTGGGTCTGGATCAGCTACTGTGGTACACAAATGCATTCATGTGAGGATTATCTCTAAGGGGCCAATGAAAAGAGGAAACAAAGCATCTAAAGAATGTATTGAATAAAGGAAGAAAATGTTATGTGATGACAAACTGTCTGGTGTTTATGGTGAACTCTAAGCTGACACATTGTGTTTGGGGTTCAAAAAAATTTTCAGGTATAAAAAAAGAGACCAAATTCAAAAACACATCACGTGTTAATCAATGGCACGCCTACATAGGCCTGTGTCAACACAGACAATCATTCTACATTGATAAATACACCCATGACATAAATCTTGAACGTGAGACTTAAGTGGGCTGGGTTTGACTTTAGAGTCTTGACCTTTTCTGTAGCCTGGACAGGCCCGGCGCAGAGTTTTATTCCTAGTTTTCACAGGTTATATACCTTGGGGCAGGAGAAACTAACCCGCTCCAGCCTTACCAGATTTAAAAAATGGGGTTGATCGGATTGGGTTAGGACCGAATTCGATAGGGATGGATTAGGTAAGGGTTGACTTTCAACAATCTAAGGTTGCATTGGGACTAAGGATGTCAATTGGGCCGGGTTGGCCCGAAGTCCAACATATCCAGGCCAAAAAATAATCTAGCTTGGCCAACCTAATTCCCGACTGGGCTGAGTTTGCATCCAACTTTTAAGCCCGAAGTTTTATTTGGGCCAAGCTTAGACAGGTTCAGGTTCAGTCCGAGGCCTAGCCCGAATTAGTTAACTAATAATAATTTTTTATATGGTGATATATATATTTATTCATTTATTTATTTATTTATTTTTATTCTTTTTTGGATCTATATAGTTTTAACAAATTTACTATCATCAAATAGTTCAAGTGTCAATTATTAAAAAAACTCTACATAATATGTATTTTGGGATAATTATGGGCCTAAAATCAACCCAAAAATTAATAAAAAAGTTTTAATTTGAGCAGCCCAAAACCCGTTATTTGTTTTAAAACTGGTTGAGTTTGGACCAAAGTTTTAGGCCCGAAGCTTATTCAGGCCAAGTTTGGGCTGGGATAAAACATTTCAAGCTGAGTTTGGACAGACCTTGGCCCAGCTCAGCCCGACCCGATTGACAGCCATAATTGGGACTGTGTAGGGTTGACCTAACCCAGCCAGCATTGCATCGTCAGTGGCATAGCACCTTGTAGTAATCCAATCAGGGTGCAGAATGCTCATTGTGGAATTACTTAAATACCCTCACATATCTTTTCCATTGACAAAATTAACCCACTGTGGACTGTGGACAGGTTATCCGAACTGAAACTTAACCCATTTCATCATAGGTGATAACAGAACTACCTATTACTACTCAACTTCCACAACATTGATCTACCTTGAATCCAGAGGCTAGACCATTTAGTGCATAAATGATTCATGCTTGCATTGCAAGACAAGTACACATGGTTCATGGACCCAAAAATGACTCCAAACTACTATCATCGAGAGCAAATCTTTTGAGACCAAAATTGGTGAGAAACCGTTTTGACCCTACAACAGGCTGACATGTGGAGGTGTACATGATTAAAAGCATAAAAAAAGTGTTCACATTAAAAATAGGTGCCCACAACAAAAGGCACCAGATTAAAAGATACATCATCTATAAGTCTGGTGCATGTCACACAGCGATCACACTAATTTTGGTCACAGGTTTTTAGTTTTAGATCATCAATTGAATAATTGTTCAACATCTTGAATTTTATTTTTTTCATCAATTCAATCACCATTCATGTTTTTCTTTATGTTATCAATTAATAGATCTCTGGTACAATTTAGATATCACATATCTCTTGAAAAAGTGATTCGATTGATGGGATTTGGTATGATGCTTATGAAGTTGATAATCAAATAATTCTTCTTAGAATGTATGGATTTGACTCTATAAATGGGACCACCACCTAATAGCACATTGCCACTAGAAATAGAATATCGTATTTCTTCTAGAGAATTTCCTAATTGTTGTAGAGCAATTAAAAAGAAATTCTCTAACTAAAAAGTACTTAGTTCATATATAGGATATTTATTCAATAATTTTCAGGACTCAATCATGTATTAAGAATCATCTAAGATTTGATCTTTTTGACTTCAAAGTGTAACCCACTATAGGCTTGGGAAACAAAGAAAAAATGTGTCCAGTCTAGATATCTAGCAATAAGAAGGAAAATGATTGAATAAAGGAACTCTAGAGCATTTGGTGATATAAAATGTGCTCAAATAAATGGAATGAGTGACTCATTTTTTCGATGAATCATTTCTTTGGATAGATGTTATACTTACTCAAAATATCACTTATCGGATTCTATTGTATAAGGGTGAAAAATGGATAAGAATTTTTGACCACCACTTCATATCAACAATAGCTCCGAAAAAAATATCTAAAAGGGTGAAATTTAGATATTTGCACATTGCCAAAGTAAAGTACCATGGTTTATATGTTTGGATCAGTAAATCATTTGTCGATCTCATGTATGTTATTATTATTAGTTTTTCTGTATTTCTAGTTTTTCATTATATTTCCTTGTTATAGTTTTTATTATTTTTAGATATTTTATTATATTATTTTAATAAACCAAAATGAAACCATACAAACCAGTGGTCAAACCCGGTTTGATCCAAACCAACAATCTTAACAGTTCGGTGTCCAGTCTGTTTCTCAAAACTAAACTCGTATCCTAGCATGTATTGGGATGATCACCTGTTGACACAAATCTGGTAGTATTTCAAGTGACACAAAGGGGGTGTTTGGTTCAGATTTTAGAATCCAATTATTGATTCTAATTATGGATTCTAATAATCAGATTTTAGAATTGGAATGTGACAATCCATATTCCCATTTGGTTATGTCTTTGGAAGTTGATTTCACCAAGTATGTCAACCATTAAATTTTATGAATACTGCGTGTGTTTTGTTGTTAGCCTGGCAAATGAAAGTGAGTGAAGAAATTATTTCAAGAAAATCCCTTTCGATTTTTGTCCGTTCTGTCACAACATATAATCAATAGAATTAGTGTGGCATGTGATTCTGATTTTGTCCTGTTTCTAATTTTGATTATACATAATCGGGTTCTAGAATCCGAACCAAACACCATCAATTATGGCCCTCACTGGCTCTGGACCAATTTAAGAAATGATTCCATAAAACTGCCACCATATGCAGCCTTTGATTTAAACTATCAAATTCAAATTCAATTATACACACATTAACCTAACCCTGTATAAATGTGAATCCTTCTTTCACGATTAGGCTTGAAGAGGGAAGCATACGTAAGAAAAATAGGGGTGTAACCTGGATCGGGCTGGCCCGAGGCCCAACAAACCTGGCCCAAGAGGTGGGCTGAAAGAATCCTGGCCTAAAATCAAGCCCAAGATTGAGTTTGGGTTGGGTTTGGACTCACCTACGCCAGAGCAGGTTTGACTAACAAATGTAGAAAACACGGATATATGATGCATGTAATTATATAAATAATACACTATGTATTGCTTATTTTATACATACATAACATACATATTTCACCTTATATATACTATGATTCTTGTTTAATATAAGCCGTTGGGACAAAAATTACAGCCATAAAGTCTCTCTTTAGCTTATCCATAGGTCCGGCTAGCATGCTGTCTTATGTCCTATTAAATACAGGTTGGTCTGAACCTGGATCTACGCATAAGATATTTATGTGGGCTGGGTTCGGGTTCAGAGGCTTGAGCTTTTTTCTGATGCGAGCCCATGATGTAAAAATGCAGGCCGGGATCAGAACCTCTAGTGCAGCTTAAAGTCTGGCATTGTCCTTCAGATGACTGCAGTGCAACACGAACTCAAAAATTCAAATCTGGGTGGATGATTTTCAATTTTTGGGGTACATGTTGTTCTGCAGACAATGCTATACTTTAAGTTGCAGCAGAGGATCCCAAGTGGCTCAGGTTGCCTCACCTTGACCTAACCCTACTAACCGAGCCAGGATTGCCTGCAGCAAGTTAAACTACATTAATGTGTAACAAGTGTCTACAGCGTGACACATATACTCCTGCTCAATTTTCTTTGGAGTTATAATTTTTTTGTATACATGTCACGTTTTGAAGACAGTTTCACGTTAATGTATTTTAACTTACTGCGAAGGATCCAGACTCCTACAAATTACACCCTTAAAATTACTTCATCAAAAAAATAAAAAAAGATGGGCTCCATTTGCTTTGCCATAAATGGCCCAAAAACAAATATTTTCCAAATAATATTTTGTTTTCCGCTGCTTTCAAATATTTTCAACTTATTACATTTGTAACTCCCAAGTTGTTTGGAAATTTTTTGAGAGACCATGCACTCAAGTGCTAAGCTACTATGAAACCATCTTAGTAAAATTGGATGTACATTTGTTTACATCATAAAATTACCGCCATAATGAATGGTCAATAAGAAGCCACGTGGCAGGGTGGTTTTATGAAAGGCAGCAATGTAATTATATTTAGAATTTCATTATACATGAAATTCAATTTTGAAAATGGAGACAGGCGGATGCAAGAGACAAGGAATGAAGTTTTGGAGTAGTTATCAACACTTGGTGCACTCAGATTGAAGGAATTGGAAGAAATCGGTTATCAAATGATGTGGTGAAAGATTAGTCACGGAAGAAGTTACAAAGCATATGGAAAAATTAGAAGTCAACACCTGTACAAGGTCTGTAACCAAATCAGAACAGTATAAATATAGGTCATGGGATTCAAAGCAAAGGGTCTTACACTATCACCAATTAGCCTACTTTTGTATTTCGTAGACAATGTATTTAGTCATAATCTCTTAGTTAAACCCTTTAGAATTCTCTACTTAGCAATAAAATTACTTGGTCATTCAGTTCTTTATTCTCATGGCTTTCGTGCAATGGAGTAAGTTTATCTTAATCATGTGGAAATGGCTTTATAACCAAATGTGTTACATGATAGGGATTGTCTCCACTGTAAGTTTGTTTTAAACTCTTATTTTGTTCTTATTAAGATTTTGCTTTAGTGTAAACACGGTGGGATTGGAAAAATCCTTGTTAATAAGGCAAAGAATTACCCATAGAGGAAAGATCCCTCCCCCTCGTAATCTCTGAAAACATAAGGGTGGTTAAATAAACCTTTTGGAAGTAAATTCATTCGAGTTCTTCTAGAAGTTCAATTTATTTTGTTTTATGGGGTCAAACAGTAGACCAAATTGTGCCCATGTGGCATTGGCACGCCCGCACACGTAATTGGCCAAAATTTTGGGTTAACACCTATTTTTTGGCATGCCCGATGGGACTCCACTGATGGCACCAAGGCATAGGTTTGAAGACCAAAATAGGAATAATAACACTGGTCCTATTTCGGAAATTGAGAACTAATCCAATGGTTTTGAACAGTCCTAGGAACAAGAGGACATTCAACAAGAAGAAGCATCAACTTCTCATCAAATTACTATAGAATCTTTGGTGAATTCCATATATGGCCTCAATAATAGGATGGACTAGATGCAGAACATTCTAGCTAAGAGAATTGAGGCATTATTTGAAAAAATTCATGGCAATGTTCCGTCATCCCTAAATTGGTTAGAAAGTGAAAATGACACAAGATCATAGCCATTTTTTGTTAGAAGAAATGACTTATTTGAAGATGGCAACCAAAATGTTGAGAATGGTAGAAATGGTCAACATGGTCAAAATACACGACCATTTGTACCTCATAATAGGAATCCTCCACAGAGCAATGTAGAAGGAAATAATGGAGGAATTTCACCCAATGTCCATCAGGAGGAAAGGAAAAATAGGACACACCCACCTCCTCATAATGAAGTAAATAACGGTGGAAATGCTTTTTATAACCACTAAAATCCTCCACATTCAGCAAGAAATAATGGTGAAATTCTACAAAATTTCCAAAATTAAAGGAATGGTAAAAATCCACCACCACCTTGCCCTAATGCTAAACTCGGGGGCCAACAATATCCAAATTTACCACCAAATGGATATGGATATATTAAAAACAACAATGGTAACCCTATGAAAGATTTGATAGAAATCCACTGAATCCACTATTTGAAGATGGATTCGGGGGGTAATTCCACCAAAATTTTCCACAAGGAGGAAGATTTCCACCAAGGCCAATGGAAAATCCACCAGGTTATTGATATGGCCAATACTCTCACGATAAAGATAATCAGCCTATGGGAAGAGAGGAATTAGTGAATATTATAAACAAGGTCATGAACCAGGCACCTCACAGTAGAACATCAAGACCTATTTATTGAAAACCATACCTAGTATGGATAGAATAATTGGTAGAGATGCCAAGAGGTTATAGAGTCCTAAAGTTTACTTTGATTTTTACAAAAAAATGACTAATCGACTACAGAACATATTGGTTGATTTACAATGTAGTGTGGAGAGGCATCTTCAAATGATCTCCTCAAATTAATGTTGTTTGGTAATTCACTAACAGGAACAACCTTTGCTTGGTACAATAACTTACAAGTTGATTCCATTCTCTCTTGGCATGATATATGTATCCTAACAAAGCCATTCACATAAAATAAAGGCATGATTAATTAATTAATTAATAATAATAATTTATACTATCATCACATGAATTTGTTTCTTTATATGGGTAATTATTTGATCTCATGAGATGAGATAGGTGGTCCTCAGGTAA
>JAOXJP010120486.1:0-13866 GCA_025762735.1 Platanus orientalis | reverse complement strand
CTTGATCCCTAAGTTTGCTAATTCCTGAATCTTGTTTAAATATAAAATTTCCTAAACCTTAAGTCACTAAAAGAGGAAGTAGAGAGGATCTGTTGGCCAACCCATATTGACCCCACAATTTTAACTTTAAAAAAGCTAAAACTCCTAAACTACCCCTGGTCTTTTGGACTTTATTACATGTGCATACCCCAAATTGGAAAAAACCCATAAAAGTGGCTCAATAGGCCTTATTACACACAAGACACATAAAATGTTCTCCCCCCCCCTCCATGTGAGACATCTCTAAGGCCTCTTGGTCTTGAGCTTACATTTCCAAACCTCAATTGGGATTACCATTTGGTCATAATGCCTTTCCTATCTTCACTTTTCTTTAAGCCTTTTTTTAATCAAAGCCTCTTAAACTTCCGACACTAATTCTACAAAGATACCCATGATCTCTGATCTCTTTAACTCTACCGATTCCTAAACCGATATGCTCTACATGATCCTCATTTAATAATTTATGGAAATAGCTCCTCCACTTTTCTATAATCTCTTCATCTTTCACTAAGACTCTTTAATCCTCACTTTTAATATATCTAACATGGTAAGGTCTCTATATTTCTTATCTCTCATTCTAGCAAGTTTATGTACATTAATCTCACCATCTCTAGTACTTAGCTTATAATGAAGGTTATCATATGTCTTAAATATGACATCGCTTATAGCTTTCATAGTTTCTTTTCTAGCATTTTTATATCTTTCTAAGTCTTCTGTGTTTCTAGTCCTCTGCCAATATTTATAACAAGGGCTCTTAGCTTTGATGGTTGTTTAAACTTCGTCATTCTACCTTTAAGTTTCTTTAGCTAGTTGTGCTTTCCCTTTAAATTTTCCAAGGATCTCTTTTGCTACTCTTTTAATATAGCCAACAATTTCATTCCACATGACATTTATATTTTCTTCCAAATTCTATTTTTCCTTATTTATCAATTTATCTCTAAATATCACTAATTTTTTCTCTTTTGAATTTCACCATCTAGTTTTTGTGTAATTAATTTTTCATTTATTTTTCTTTCATCTTTTGATACGAACATCCAAAACCACTAGCCTATGTTGTGTAGTTAAACCAATGTTTAAAGTATTGATATCGCAAGCCATATCACGGCTTGGGGATACCGATACGTCTCGCATATTGCAGCTTATTGGGGGGAGATGGTGAAAGAAATCAGGAATGGTGAGAAATGAGGGAAACACTAATCAAATGAAGGAATTGTTATGAAACTTTCGGATTTGATAGAATAAATACAAATACATACTTAGGAATCATTAAATATAGAACACAACCATCTATGATGGTTGAGAGAACCATCACCCTCATGACATACGTTGTCGCCTATAGAATCTATGGAAACACTATATAAGACCTAGAATTTCTGAATAAAACTTTAGAAAATGTTATAATAAGCATCATTAAACACTTATAAATCATTACACTTCATTACACACTTGGTTATCTATAGTTGGGAATCGGTATCCTTGTGACATGTCGTTGCGCATGTCTAGAATTTAAGTGTTAAAGGTTGATAAATAACACTACACATTGCACAATAAAACTATGAATCCACATACATAAAACAAAATCAATGATACAAATGTATAACTCGAACAATAATGTCATTCTCATTCATTGATAATGCAAAGTATTACAAAAGTACAATTATAGCAGTAAAACTAGAAAAATATAACACAATAAGATATAAAATAATACCAGTGCTAAGACTGCTGCCAACTAGCTCAATCCTCATCAATACCACATAGAGTTTCGGGGTGACTGATAATCATCATGGCTATTCTTTTCACAATATTGTTGAAATTATTGTTGTTGCTATTGTTGATGTTGAAACTGCTCTTCTAATAAGTGGCAATAATTCAGCCATGAGATAGTTAGACTATGCCATGCCTGATAGTCATAAATGTATCTCTCGTATATAGAATCATCTACTCTCAAAAGCATCCCATATCATGGAAATCTAAGCACTACATACTGAGGATGAAAAGTTGAACTAGAAGAACCCCAACGGCTTTGACGGATCCTTGGGGCCTGACCCTCCTGATCATATGATGATGTGGATGTAATAATGGAACTGAGCCTATCTGCTGAAGGTGACACTATGTAATGCTACTAGTTATCAGGTCCAAAGCTAAAGATAAAATCAATTCACGATCCCTCCTGATTGTATTTTAACAGATTGAGGGTATTGAGGGAACTGGAGGTACTGAGAGTACTGAGGGAATAACCCATCCTGCTGTCCAAAAGAAGACTTACTAAGACTCATGTTATCAAACGATCCTGCTAACATGTCAACTGTGTGATGGGAAGAATTACTATCCGCCTCCTATTGTTTCCTCCCCCCTCCCCTTCCGACTCCCACTCTTACCCCTTTCCTTGGTAATAAGATGGATACTAAGTTGGAGTGGACGTGGATCATGGTCTGTATCCTAAGTGGCATAGTCAAATCTATCCTCTCATGTGAATAGGTTAAGGGGTCTCTGACTTTGATTCCTTCCACCACCACCATATGGTCTTTGTGTCATACCAGCCCCTCCATCATCATCATCATCTGCTCCATCACTCCCTCCATCTCCATCATCATCACATGATTCACCTCATCCATCACCACTATCTCCATCATCTGAGCTAGAATGCATCCAGTCATCCTCATCATCAACTAACCAGCCTGTAACTTAGGGATTTGGTTGGGGTTGGGGCTGGGTCTGCATAAATTCATCCACATTTACTCCCATTTGATTTGCTATCGGAGAGTTTGGTCATCCACTTAGCTCATCCAATACTGGCTCTCCTGCCTCCTTAACGCATTCATATGTGGGTCCTTATCTCTCTCGCAAAAAATATCTGTAAGGTTGATGGGGCCGATGTACTCTATGCTATTTTGTTCTTTTTTTTGCATGCTTCAATCTTAAGCGCAAGTTGTAATGAATGAAAACATGTTTTTAAAACTTTTCATGTTCGAGACTATTTCTTCTTGTTGAGTGGATGAGGTTGAAGGTGCTCCACTTTCTCTCGCAATTGGAGGAAGAAGTGGTCTGAGATAAGATACGAATGACAATCCCATTTAGGTTGGATGCTTATGCCCCATGCAACACCCACCACTCAACTGCAAAAAAAAAAGAATGTGTATAAGTAGTTGTTGGCTACAACCTTTATTAAATTTCTATAAAAATGACATAAAATTGTGGATAACTTTACATGAGTTAAACTCTCTTGGGATAACTTTACATTCCTTACATATTGACCTTTCTGTCCAACACGTGAAAAAGAAGTTTGTTTGACTCCTATTTGATCCACTTTTAAAAGTAACCAAATGTTCTTCTTACTTTTTGAAGTATGTGTTTGCTATTGAAAAATCATATGCCATTGCAAATTCTAGGATTTCTTCCTCAGCCTCACTCATTTCTTCAAATTATTATCCTCCTTTAACTCTCTCATATCCTCTAACTTTCCTCACATGTCTATTTAAGTCACCCTTATAAATATTTTCTCACCCTCAGGAATTCCTTGAATGAATCCACCCATGTTTTCCTAAAATTGTTTCTTAATAATTTCATCTAATCCTTCTTGAGGTGCATAAGCACGAATTATCTTTTTTTTTTTTTTTTAAAGTTTAATAACTATATTCCTATCACCTATTCTCTTCACATATACAATTTCCTCTTTTAGATTTTTTTTCTACTATTGTTCCTACTCCATATTTGTTATACTTTTCTTGTATACCAAAGTTTAAAGCCATTAATCTCTCTAGTTTTTTCCCTTTCCATTTTGTCTCTTGCAGATGAGCAATATGTTGTGGTGTAGGAGTACAATGGCAACATACTTGTAAGGGTATTATGGTCTTTAGCATTGTAGTAGGCTTTTCTGTAAATGCATACTATCTTTTATGTATTTTTATATTCCCTACTATTACAAATAGTAGTAAAGGCTGTATGTGAGATACTATCTCCATACGAAGTACTCTCCAAATGATACCTTCTCGTTCTTCTTCTATAGCCTAGCAAACTCTCTATTATCAAATTCCACTTGTTATTAGTACACAGTTTTTTGTCAAGGGCTAGGGAACAAGCTTCGCATTGCTGTGACTATTTGTTGATTTCATCAGGTCGTACAGATGATGTCAATGGACCTCCTCGGTTAGTGACGAAAACTTCTGATCTTGGTAGATCTGAATTTTTGGTATTTTATTTAAGTGATTTGCCTATGCTTTGGGACTTTTTGTAATTTTTTAGCAATTTTCTATGATTTTCAGAAGATTTTCTCATATATGAAATACTGCTCAATGCGGAGTTGTAGTGGGTTGTTGGCTACACGATTTGTTTGTTTTTGATTCCTTTCTATGTTTGTGACATTTTGGGGTATATTCCATGAGCTTTGATGGAGTATTGAGTGTTTGGTGAGCATTTTCCTTTCCCATGTTTACCGTTAGGCTTGTTTTTGGGATTTTCTTGTATTCGTCAGCTCTTATTTTGACAACAGGGGTTCTCAAATGTGTTCAGTGATTTTGTGGGCCTCAGATCAGAGTTTGTGAAGGACTGTGCAGTCCTATAGCTTCGTTTTTTGTTGATTTGAATGTTGTTTGGATGTTTTTTGGTCCTCGACTGTAGTTTGGAGGTGTCTAGGTTGTGTTGGCAGTTCCTATAGTGGGTCTTATTATGCATCTTCTGTAGTTGTGTTGAATGTTGGACTGTGAAGCTGGTTGTATCAGCTGTGTTTGAAGTTAATTTAGTGTGCAAGTGTGTTGTAATCCTTCAGAACAGCGTGTAGTCATGCTCCCTTCAGTGAGTCGCTTTTTGTGCATTGATTTATCATGTCTATAGTCAGTGAATTAGCTCCTACACCAGCTTTATCTAGTGCCACCAGCCTGAGTCATGGCTCTGTTATCCATGACATTCCAATTTCCCAAATCACAATCGTGAAGCTTGGTGGGACAAATTACTTGGCCGGGTCTCAATCAGCTTGGTGAGCTATTCTAGGCAAACAAAAATGGGAATATATCTCCAATGAAGCTCCTGCTCTTGATTCTAAGGATCTAAAGTTTTCAAAATGGAGGGCAGAAGATGCATTGGTACTCTCTTGGTTTCGTTACTCTATGAAACTAGACATCAGTAAAACTTACTTGTTTTTGGTCTTCCAAGGGGATCTTGGATGCTCTGGAGAAGACTTATTATGAGGTGGGCCAACTTGCCACTGTATATGAGCGACATCAGAGAGTATGGCAGATGAAGCAAGGGGATCAGATAGTGTCAGCTTATTATTCGAGTCTTCATCGCATTTGGGAAGAGATTTGTTCCACTGATGTTGCTACATTCTACAAGTTTGTTGAGAAGAATAGAGTATTCAAGTTACTTGTTGGACTACTTTTTCTGCATTGTTTGAGGTCTACTCCTTTTTCTATAGAGATGAGTGATGTAGGAGTGCTATGTCCTAGTCCACTCGTTCATCTGAGCGGTTTATATTTGTATATGTCTCTCAAAGAGGTGGCCATAGTGGTGGCAGAGGCCAAAGTCGCTTTATTGCAGGGCTTGATGATCGTGATCGCCTTCTTTGTGAGCATGGTGGTCGGTTTAGTCATACAGAGGAGACTTGTTGGGACTTAATGTGGGAAGCCACAACATGGTGCCTTTGGTAGCATCTGTGAGGTATTCAATGCCTAAGTGGTAGGGGGAGATCTAGTGCATATGCAACCATGCCTATGGAGATTCGTCCTACAACATCGTCTCATTCTTCATTCGTAGCTCTTCTTGAGTCCTCTGGCACTGTTTTTCCTAAAGAGTAGATGAGCTTTTTTCGTCGTCTTATGTCCCGACTACATTCCTACTTTTGGAGCCATCTATACTTCTTTGGCCTTTATAATTATTCCATACTATGTCTTTAATGCCTCCTCTGCTCATAGTCCCCTCTTGGGTTATTGATCTAGGGGCCTCTCACCACATGACTAGTATGTCTAGTCATTTTTCTTCTTATCGTGTGTGTTCTGGTTGAGACGAAGGACAAATTGCTAATGGTTCTTTATCTGTTGTTGTTGGTATTGGATGTGTACTTCTTACATCCTTATCTTTTTCATCCATTTTTCATGTTCCTAATTTTGAACTTAATCTTATGTGTGTGAGTTACATTACAAAAGCCTTGAATTGTAGAGTCACCTTTTCTTTCTTCTGTGTTTTTCAATATTTGAAGATGCAACAAGCGATTGGTAAAGGTTGTGAGGAGTAGGGGTTATATATGATGGATGGGTGTTCGCCTTTGGCATCTCTAGTTCAATGGGCAGTGGACATTAGATAGTGTGATGTAGCACAATGGAGATGATACCAAAGTTGATGTAGAATGATAGCCAAGATTCTCAATAAAGCCCAAGATACGTAGCAGAAACAAAAATAAGGTTAAGAACTAAGAATTGAACTTTAAGCACACTTTAAGTAATCAAGATTTATGAAAATAGAAGAAACTTGATTAGGGGGCTTTGGAAGAATTAAAACAAGAAAAGACAAAGAAAAGAGAAGAAAGAAACCTAAAAGGGTAATTCTATAATTTCTAGGAAGAAACCTTGAATTACCAAAATACCCCTATTTGTGTGTCAGAAAATTCTGAAATTTGACGGGGTGATTCTGACATATGTGAGGAGTATGTATACCAAATTCCTGGTTATTTTGAGATTTCTACCTATATGAATTTTTGTAAAAACTCAAGCTGCACACACTTAATTCAAGAAACTAGAAAAATGGAAAACAGTAAAGAACAAGAGAGAAAAAGAAGAAAAGAATAAGAAAGAAAAATGAGATAAATAAGAAAAGAATATTACTTGGTGTTGGTAGTCACCTACCTCACAAGTCCTTGAACATCACCATCCTTGGGTTCAAGTTTACACACCAAAACTTGGAGAAGAGAAGGAGTTCACTCATGGAGAACAAGAAACCAACCAAAATTTTTATTAATTCCATCTTACCAATGCAACAACCTACAACCCTATATATAGGCTACAAACTCAAGAAAATAGCAAGAAATCAAATTAGAAACTCCTAAATTTTCCTAAACTTAAAACTATTAAAATCATGATTTTTTAAAAACAAAAACTACCAAAATCAAACTCTTCTAGAGAATTTCGACCAATACTTAAATTTGAATAGTATATGTGCTATCAACTTTGCCTAAACACAATAATAATATTTTCATCTATCTTCTAACCTTTAATAATGCATAAACTATCAAATAAAACAATAAAACCACTAATAAAAGGACTCATACAACATGTAAACTCCTCTCTTTAATGTATCTAAGGTATACCACCATGGTCTTCTTGTGTGGACCCCACCAAGGTCATGTGTATTGTGTAGGCCCCACGAGTCAAATGTCCACATCATAATGCTTTTTCCCCATCTTCAAACTGGGGCATATCTCATGAATCGTATGTCTTATCTCGGGGTCTTAGGCTCGAGTCCTCACTTTCTTTTCTTTCTTGCTCATCCTCTGTGACTTCTTTTCCTTCAACAGTCTTTGGTTGTATTTTCTATGTGCTCCCCACTATCCATGTCAAGGGGTTCCAATGGGGGGCGGCATCTCCCCCCCTTGGCGAGGGTTTGGGGGCAGTGCTCCCGTTAGAAAATTTTTGTTTTTTGTTTTTTTCATGAAAAATATGTGATTTGTCGGCCAAATCTAGATCATTCATTTTAAGGTCAGATCTAAGAGTTGTGAGTGTTTTTATTTTGGGTTTACCTCTTATATGAGGATATTTTAACGTTTTTTAAACAAGGTTCTTTGAGAGAGGCCTTTATGGGACTCTTTGTACCAATGCCAATTAAAATTTCAATTTTTTTTTTTAAGGTAGTATAGGTCATGAGATCATCCGATCCCTAGGGGATCGCAATCCACAAGCCATGATTGGCTTGGTCATGACCGATCCTGAGTCGGATTGGGTGATTTGATCCGAGATTGGCTGAGTTTTGAAACCATGCTTAAGAAATCTCTATAAGGGCTGAAGTAGTCTTTTCAAGCATGGTTTAAGAGATTCTGCAATGGCATGCTCAAGAATGAGTATAAACAATGCCAAGCCGATGACACACCCCATTTGTCAAGCATCAAGGAGGCACGGTGACAGCTATCATTATGTATGGGGATGACATTGTAGTCATTGGGAATGATCAATGTGAGATCCATGGCTTGAAAGTTTTTTTGGAAAGGAATATAAGATCAACGATCTAGGACATTTAAGATACTTTCTTGGCATTGAAGTAGCTAGGTCCAAGAAGGGTATCTTTCAATCCCAACACAAGCATGTTTTAGATCTCTAGGATTCCAACATGTTGGATTGCAAACTGTGCGAGACTCCTATTGATCCTAATCATCGTCTTAAAGTAGATGAAGATGAAGGCTATTTGATATAGGTTGATACTATAGACTAGAGGAAAAGTTGATCAATTTGTCTTCAATTAGACCAAACATCTCTTATGCTATTGGAGTTGTCAGTCAATTTATGCATGCTCCAACTACAAAACATCTTTTGGTAGTTTACCACATTGATACTTGAAAAAAGTCCAAGCAAATGACTTCTATATGCTAAACGGAAAGATCCTAGAGTTGAAGCTTTCATTGATGCAAATTGTGTAGGAGTATCAAATGGTTGATCTACTTATGGATACTGCATTTTTGTTAGTGGCAATCTTGTTACAGGGAGAAGCAAGAAACAATCGGTGATAGCAAGATCAAGTACAAAAGATGAATTTGGAGCCATATCAAGGTCTCATAAGTTAAGGCCACAATTAGTATTGCTCACAATCTTGTCCAACACGAGAGAACAAGGTATATCAAAGTTGATATGCATTTTCATAAAGGAGAAGCTTTAGTCCAACCATATACTTATGCTTATCGTGAAGACAGAAGACTAGCTAGCTGATTTATTCACTAAAGGTTTTTGTGGTCTTAGTTTCACTAAGATAGTAGGCAAGCTTGGTATGCATGATAACTACATACCAGCTTGTGGGGAAATGTTGTGGCGTAGGAGTACGATTTATACATACTTGTAAGGGTACTGTGGTCTTTAGTATTGTAGTAGGTTTTTTTTTGTAAATACATACTATAACACCCCGCAATGCATTAGAGGGGTAAAAATTTAATTTAACATGTCTAAGGGTAAAATTGTCTTTAAATATTTTTAGGGAGTCATTTGTGGTGTTTGGAATTCAATATAATTTTTTAGAAATGGGGAAAACGAAGATAAGTCCCGAGTTTGTCAAGTTTGAAAATTGTCCTAAATGCATAATTGGGATAACTTTAGAGGTAAAACCTGTACCAATCCCGAGACAATTTGGATATAATAAACCATACATAATTGGAAAGCTCTCGAAGTCTACTTTTCAATGCTTCAAATGTTGTACAAATAAGAGTTTTCTAAATAAAATTATGATTGTTTTACTGCGAGGTCTCTGAGCTGAAAATTCAGTACACACCCAAGACCTATGTCATGACCTGTCATTGCTCTCGAGAAGTTCATGACCGATCTCATGACCGGTCAGAAGATGGGTTAGAGCCCTAACTGGTCTTCAAACCCCTAACTGGTTAGAGCCTTGATAGGTCACTAAACCCCTGACTGGTTAGGACTGGAAAATGCGCAGAAATGACGCGGCTTGCCCTTATTTGACCCCCACATATGTGGGATCTCATTTTAGATGAATTCTAAACCCTATTAAACCAAATTTGAGTAATTTTGACTCCTTAGAACACAAAGAGAAAGATTAAAAGAATTTGGAGGCTTGGGAGAAGAGAGAGGAGATTCATCTTTTCCAAGTGTTGGTAAGTTGGTAGAACCTAGTTCTAGCATAAATTAGTCGTGGTTTTCCATTTTCTACCTTAGTTTATTTATTTTAACCATGGAATACCTTATTGTCTCATAGAGGAAGGAAGGTTGGACAAAGGTATGGTGGTTTTGGAGGAGGATTCCATTAGAAGGTTTGGATGAGTGGATATGCATTTTATACTCACTTTTCCTTCATTAGTTTCTTATATTTGTTGAGTATGAGTTTTATTTTGGTGGATTCATCTTTATTCTCTTTATGAATGATAGTTTCTTAGTGTTGGATCATAGTTTCTTTGATATGAGTATGTTAGATGGTAATTTCCCCATTGTTTCCATTGTTTCTTGAGTTATGGAACTATTTTCTTGATGTTGGAGCTTGTTGAATGGGTTGGTTGATCTTTAATTTATTTGGAAATATTTAGGAACTCGATTTGCATGAGTTGTATGATTTATAAGAATTATGATGGTGTGTTTTGGATTACCCCGTTGATTGTCCCTATAATTTCCTTAATTCGTATACTCTATATGTTTGATAAAATGTCTCGTAGTGGTTTCACCACAATTTACATGTCTTATGGATGCTCTTAGATTCGTTGTTGATTCATGCTGTTTTGTACAATTCTATTGGTTCCCATGTTAGAATCTTAGAATTCATGTGTGATACATTGGCTTTGCATTCATTGAAAATGTTTGGTGGCATGAGCATGTTATTCTAACATGGTTTATTTCAGTGTGCTCACGAAGCATCTTATTTGGGTTTTCAAAGAGTTTTGAAATATTCGAACTCTTTGGTTTTTATCATGGACGACATTTGGCATGAAAAAATTTTACTTCCATTAGCATCTTATATTTCTTTAGAATTGGGTCAAGTATATGATATTGCATTTCCAGATTTGTCTCCAAAATATGATGTAGGTATATGAAAGTATTTGTATACATTCTGAATGGGCAAATGATTGGTCAAAATTACATGAATGTATATTTGGGTGTTTTGATTGGATTTATGTGACATGTGATGAGCCCCTTTTGAGGGAGTTGGCCTTGAAGCCATTAGAATAATTGTATTCTCCATGGTTATGTGAGGTGAATCTTGGTTAGATTCATGTGTTATGAAGAAGGTAGATATCTTGGGAGGGGATGTCCCACTTGGGTTGGATGGAAGTATGTGCTCATCAATTGTTAGGTGATAAAAACACAAGGGAATGAGTCATTCCACTTGGAAATGACTAAGAGTATTCGTTTTTGTATGTATATGTTTGGGGAGGTGTTATTCCATCTTACGTTAAAGTGTGAGGAGTTATTCTGCTTGCGAATATATATTGGGAGGTGCTTCTCCACTTATAGATATATGAAATGAAATATGGTATTTCACTAGAGGATTCGGTTTGGGAGGTGTTGTCCCAAGCGTATGGATAGTTGGGAGGTGTTTTCCCATATGTGTAAGAATTGGATTCATTTACATATAGTTTTATTGTTTAATGGAGACTCTTATGGGCTAGTACATGGTATATCATATGTAATATATGCATGTTCTGGTTTGATACACTTTGGACACTTATATGGTTATCTTGTGACATATGTATACTTGAATCTTGGTAAGAATAATATTTGGTATATTCGTTGCACTCGTATACGCACTTTGATTTCTTATTTTATCTTGATTCATCCTATTTGCTACTGTGATTGTCTTTGGTCTCCTTTGTGTGGCATAAACTGCGTACCCTTTTGCTAAGCCTGTCAAAGTTACTCAAAATTGACACAAAATTGACACCACTCACATAAGGAGTCTTGGAGGACAGGTTCCTATAGTGGATGTTTGGAATGCGGCAAGTTTGAGGTGTTGGGGGTTTCAACCCCTATTTTTACATTTTTGTTTGGTTTGCTTTTTTGGTAGAAAATGTATTCCTTTATAGTACTTTGGATGTGCCCGTTTGGGTGAGGATGTACATGTTATGGACATGCTAGGGCCCTTTTACTTTTGGCTATAAGAGATTTTGGATATGATATGTCCATATTTTCGCTGCACTTGAATGGTTTATTATGTTTTTATTCTGCTACGATGTGTTTTGCTTAATGGACTTAATTGGATAGAAAGAAATGTGATCTATTTACGTGCAAAGTGAAGTGAGATGGATAAAGGGGTTGCCACACCTCGAACATGGGATCTCTTGACTATGAGATAGGGGTTTGGGGCGTATTACCCATTGTCATGGATTTGGTTTCGGGCCCACGGAAATTGGGTCGAGACACATACTCTCTTTTATGTATTTCTATATTTCTACTCATATTAATAATAGTAAAGGCTGCATGTGAGAGATACTCTCCATACGTATTTCACTCTCCATATATATACCTTCACCACCTTCTTCTAAACCTTAGCAACTTTTTATTCTCAAATTATGTTCAATACTGACTCTTCTTTTCATTGTATTGACTAACTCTATACTCTTTACTTGTTAAGGTTCTTATGTTTGAGTTGCTAGGAGGATCCTACTCTCTTGGATTAGCTTCTTTATCCACATTTGTCCATGGTGTGGAAACCCTTGCCTACTTATCTTTGCATCCGGACACTGATGCAGCGCATCACTTCCAAGGGATGCCCTATCATAGCTCAATATATATATATATATATATATATATATATATTGCTAAACAATTTGTTTTATTGTAATTATATATAATATATTACATATTATATTGTAATTTGGGCCAGGCCAGGTATTTTAGGTTGGGCCAAGGCCTGCCTAAGCTTGGCTTGAACATTACTTTGGGCCTAGCATCACAGTCCGAACTTCCTACAGCCTAGACTGCTCAAATTTTTTGGGCCAGGCAAGTTGGACTTCGAGCTAGCCTGGCCCAATTTACAGCCTTAGGATTTTATAATCTAGAAATGGAGCATTCTGGTTGACTTGGAGTCTCATAGGCTTTCCTTTTGACAAATGAAGGGGATAAGGAGTCTGCTTGACACGAAATACTTCGGCACATTCACTATAGAAGACTCCCAATTAAATTTGTATCTGTAAGAAGACATACTTGCAGTTTCCTGTGACATTTCATCTTTCAAAATATGACAAACTGTTTTGTATTTCCTTCTTCTCCCATACACTTCTGTTGTTGACTGATATTGATTGTTGTTTTTGTGGATGATCTATCTCACATGTCTTAGATACATATATCTTAAATGTGATATTTTAAATGTGTATTTTGATATCATTGTCATATAGTGGTGGAAAATCCTCCTCTTCAGTCTCACATGTCACTTAATCATATATATAAAATTGGTTTATTAAACAACCATAAAAAGAAAAAAAGAAGGGAAAAATTGATAACAGTTTTCTGTCCAACGAATTCGAAAGGCACATGAGGTGCATGGTGGTATGGATGGCATTCAGTTTGGTAGTTTCACTGTATCAAACCTTTATATTCAACTTTGAATTTGACCATTGCTATGCATACTGCGTACTGCTTACACAATTACTATGATTCAGGTCTCCTTCTCATACTCAAGTGATCAATTGCAAAGCACTAACCCTATGAATGGTCAGGAAATTGGAACAATTGGGACCATTGAGCCTAGTCAATTTCATGAGTTTTGATCACTATAGGCCAATTTTTCATAAAATCAGAGGTTGGACTTGCTACATGGGCCATACCTGAACCAAGGAACTATGAATAAATTCTAAGGTTAATCAGCAATATTTTTAATAATGTTTCTGTGTAGTAAAATTGTTAGGAAAACAGGCTATGATGTGTCAAAACTTCTAAGATATTATGAACATTGGGATTTAAATATGCTTCTTCAACATGGAGTACTCAAATGCAAGGGTCGGTGTTGGTGGAAATATCGGTTAGGCCAAAATAAGACATATATTGAAAATTTCGGAAATATCGAAAAGAAATATTGTAAAAATCGTGGAAACTTAATAATCATATTCTAATCTAACTACATTTGCACAAGGAAACAAATAGATTCATTAGGAATGATAGCTTATTTTAATATACTTGCATTTTAATATTCTTTAAAAAT
>JAOXJP010120475.1:0-13867 GCA_025762735.1 Platanus orientalis | reverse complement strand
TTTTTCATTAATAAAAGTTTTAGTACGAGTTTTCTCTTCTTTGGTGAAGTTTAGGTTTTTTTTTTCAAACAAAGGAGGCGATGTGTTCTTCTCCTTGCTATTCCGCCACGTCAGTAAATATGAATATTTTTATAATCAAAATATAACGAATCATACTTTCAAAATAATTACTTTACATATCAAAATAATGCTTCAAATCTAAGATAGAACAAATAATAGATTAGAACGGAAATCAAGATACACAACTAAACAGAAACATAATTAGAATTGAAATCCTAAACTGAGCTAAACAAATATTTGAAACTGAATTGAACGGAACAAATCACTGAAACATATATACATATATGAGACTTGCTAAAACAAATATCTGAATCCCCCACACGTATTGCGAGCTAGATAACAAATAACTGAATCTCATACCAAAAATCCTTCACACGTTCTGTGAGCTAGATAATGGGTAATAGAACAGAACAAAACAAATTCATTTACAATCCGATGGTAAGATACCACTCTCATGTCTAGTGGCAAACATCACAAACATCGTCAGTTAATTTGACCCGATGAAGAGGGTACCTAATCGCATCTATTTAAACCCGATGAGGGATTCCATTGAAATTGCCTCTTTGATGACAAATAGGTATCATGTCTTAGCTAAACATATATTTTCATCAAAACAGATACAGATACTAACAAATATCAAAGAAAAACAAAATTAATAATCTTTAATAATTTCTAAAAAAATACAAATCTTTAAATTTAAACGAAAAACAAGAATTTGACCCACCTAAGAGCATAACTCTATGGATTGGCATATCAAATTTTTTTTAAAACATTCTTTAAAAATATGTTTATTAAAAATCATTTGAAAACTCCTTAAAAAAACATGGGATTCTTTCAAAACAAATTAAAAATTGAGTAGAACAATATTTTTCTTTTTTAAAACAAATATTAAAATCATCTAAGAATCTATTTGAATCAAAATAAATAGATAAAACATGAATTTGCTTAAAAACAAAATTTTTCTCTTTAAAAAACAAGTAAAAGAACCTAAATAAATCAAAACAATCATGATTCTTTACAAAAATTGTAAACAAACGGATTTAAGAACCTAAAAAAATACAATACAATGTAAAACATTCAAGTAATTTGCAAAATAGATTTTCTTTTACAAAAACCCTTTTCTAAGAACCTAATCAAAGCAAAAACTTTCATGGATCATAGCAAAACTGAATAAGAATGATTCTAAGAACCTAAGAATAATCAAAACGATGTAGAAGCGTTCTTGTTTACTTACCTTTTGGTCTGAAAATGAAACTAAATCGAAGCTTCAAGTTCTTTCTTCAAAAATTTCAATACTCTTGTAAAACCTACATTTCTCTTTTGTTCTTTCTTCAATATCCTCAAATTTGTAAAGTTCTTCAAAAGATAATCTTTATTATGAATCTCTATTTTTTATAGGCCTAAATAGTAACCTTAATCCCCAATTTCGTGTTTAGGTACGTCTCTAGTAAAGCAGTCCTTAAAATTTTATAAAAATCGCAGTTGTATGGAATCTTCTGCTTTAATGATGTCATCCCACTAGAATTTTTCCAATATAGACATCCGGTAGGAAAACGGTCATAACTTTCTCTACAAAACTCGGATTCACTTACCATTTTTTGTTAAAAACTAGACTTCAAGAGCTTTCTAAGCATTTATAGCTTGCTTTTTAATTCGTTCTAAAATTTTGCTGGTGTATTTTTAAAGTTACCCCAAAATCTACTGATTTATACCATACCAGACAACATAGACACTTTTTAGGAAAATTGTCATAACTTCTTCTAAGAAACTTTAATTCACTCACCATTTGTCGCATTGGAAAATAGATTCATAGATCTTTCCAAGAATGTATTATTTGTAGGGTGATTCCTATAGGATTAATACATATTTACTTATGAAGTTGTGCCATCCATCTGGGACAGCTTCAGAACTTGTCATATTCTTGACCCTTTTTTTTAATAGTAAATTGCCTTTAACTTTTTCATTTGGTATCTGTTTCACTTACTGTTTGTTGTGTAGGACTCTAGACTTTCATACCTATCTGAAGGTATAACTTTCACTCATATATTCTTTCTACATTTTTGTTAGTTCTTTTCTAAAGTTGTTCCAACATTCAGATCAACATATATGCATTTAAGTGGTCCTATGTGTATACAGAACTTATGTGACATGTGTTAACATTTTAAGTGTGACATGTGTACAGTAATATGTGTTATGGTGCGGGGTATTACAACATCTTTTTCAAAAACTTTCTCTACATTATTATTCATTGGGGGATATAGGGGGGATTTCATAATGTGATGTTAAAATACTACGGTGGCCACCCCTTTAATGCTTGAAAACAGGTAACTCCAAGCATAACATGAAATGTTTATTTTCAATAAACATGGGGAAATGTAATGCATCGGACTACATATTGGATTTTGTATGTTCCCAAAGCCAACATAATTGGATGACTTTGACAATAGATCCATCCATTCTTCTTGATGGTAAGAAAACATTGCACGCTTTTATTTTTGAGTGTATCAAGTTTGTAATTGCATCAATACTAGTTTACTTCATGTTAACCAATCTAATTCCTAAGATTATTTGCTGATAGCTTGATGCTTCACACATGAATTTTTGGTGGAGATATCCTAAAGGTGGGAGACAATTATTTCTTAGAGCGTGGAATATTTTTCAAAAATATACAACAAGTTGGGGGCTAGGAACCAGAGAAATGGAGGTTGTCAACAAAACCCTAGCAACAAAATTAGACTGGCAATCTTCCCAAAATCCTTCAAAAATTTGGGTAGGCTTTTTAAAGAAAAATATCTTCAACGTCAAGACTTTTGGTATGGAAAAAACCCAAAGTCAGCATCAAGGACTTGGATATGATGATGAGGTGTAGAGATCTGGTAAAGAAGGGAACATGTTGGATCATTGGGAGTGGTATGAACATCAACATATGGCAAGGATCTTTGGGAGTGGTATGAACATCAACATATGGCAAGGATCTTGGATTCCATATGTTTAAGATCACAAGGAAGGTGAGAATTCTAATGGGACCTCTTTTTAAAGGGTAAGTGAATTGGCGAGAAGAAATTATTAGATAATATTTTCACCCAATTATTGCATCAATAGTTTTGAGGATCCATATAAGTAGTTGCACACCACAACATGAAGTAAAAAATAATGATTTGGTCTAAAACCTTTTCAAGGATGTTTACATCAAAATCAATCTATAAATCTATACAAGATTTTAAGGGATCCTCCACACACTCATCTGAAGGAATTCTACCAAATATATTGAATAGATTATGGAAGATGAAAAAAATTCATCCCAAAATTATCATGTATATTTGGAGATACCTTAATGATGCCATACTAGTCTAAGGTATAATGTCTAGATTTTATACAAATATTGAGCCTTCTTGTTTGGTTTGTAGCATTGACAAGGAGACCATTGATTGTATCTTTTTCAAATGTGAACTTGCCCAAGCTGTCTAGTTTGGATCATCACCTGGTTTATGTATTAAAGGTCAATGAAAATCTTTCAAGGTATAGATTCAAGAGTGGCTTTAATTCTTGACTAACCAATCCATTTTTAGATAAGGTGCATTGGTATTGTGGTTCATTCAAGTCTCTGAAGTCAGCATACAGCTGTATTTATCCATTTTTCTTTTTCATTGGTACTATGTTGGCAATCCATGTTGGGTACTTTACTTCTCAGATGAAGCATTCTTTAATCAATTTATTGACTTCCACTTCAATTTATGTAACTCAGACCAAAAGCGGCGGCATTCCTATTTGATAAGACGTACATCGTATTTGACAACAAGATTGTGAACTTTTACTGTAAGATCAAGTCCAGGCATTTTATTGTAATTCCAAGCAAAGACATCTTTATATTCTTAGAGTAATTTGAGGTATGTTGTTTCTTTTTTTGGACTTAACAAATCACTTATGTAAGTGGGTTAAGAGTCCTCTTTAGTGCCAAGGTTTAGCTCCTTAAATTCATCAATAGTTGCTTTCCCCCTTCTTCAAATATAGGAGCTTCTTCTAGTTCATTATCCAAGGAAGATTGTTCAACCACGTGGATTGTGATATGATTAACTGAGGCAATGTCTTCATATTCCACTTGTTGGTTGTTGAAATCTTCATCTTGCATAGGCTCTTTATTGTCATTGAGATTCTGACCTAGTTGATTGGTGAAACAACAGTGCATTGTCTAACAATCAAAGTTTCACCTGAAGATACATATAACTTCATTTTCATTTCATACGAGAAGGGATTTCACTTTTTGGCTCATCATATTCTTTAACCATAGGTAGATCTATATCTTATCGATGTCGTCTTTGGATGTCACTTCTTGATTTAGCAACACGAGACTATGGACAATACAAACCTTTTACATGGCCGAGTTTGTTTATTAGACATAGACATTGGCCCCCTAATCGATCAAATACTAACGCGCGTGAAATCGCCTCATAGATTTGATCAAAAGCAGAAGAGCGTGATGGAGTTAACTTCTTTTCCTTTGGTTCGGCAACCACTTCAACGGTAATGTGATGAGTGGATGCTTTTTTTTTTTGTAATGCTAATAGACTTGGGAGGGGTGGATCCAACACCAGCTCTTGATGGGAGAATTTTCTCCCTTGCCATTTGCAATTTACATTGTGTTACTATAACACCAAATTTTGAGCCATATTTTATGAGGCAAAATTCATTTAATAAATTACCTAACCGTTTTAGAGGCTAGCTTATTATTTTTATGAGTGGGGACTAATACTCTAAGTCTAATGGACTTGTTAATTACAGTTGTTTAGCATAACAAACCTCTGATTAGCTTCAAGTTTCTCGGCTTGTATTGTAGAGAAGAAGTTGCATGAATATATAAAAGAAGAAGAGGTGGAAGAAAAGATAATATTCTTTTAATTCAATATATATGATTACAAACTTCACCTCTCATGCATCAACAAATTTACCTAGTCATAATCTAATTTGTCATTAAGCTTTCTATAGTATCTTCCTTGGAGAAATCACAGAGGTATAATGGACTTGCTTTTCCTTTTTTGGAAGAGACGTGAACTTGTGGACTTTTAAAGAGATGGAGTATAACTTGCCTGGACTATGAGAGACTGGTTTGCTTGAGGGTTTTTACACACGTTGAATCTTTAAAACTTTCTAAGACCTTTTAGAACTTCAAAGACTTTGAAAAAACTTTCTTTCTCATACAGCTTTGGATGTACTTATAGCAACAAGAATGAGTTTGAGAAGAGTCCTCATTGAGGGAGAACTCTATCCCATTCATGAATTCTTTGTTGGAGTAAGATTCTTTAATCCTTATCCCAAAGATATAGGTGATTCTTCTATGCGAGAATACACCTTCCTGAGTCCCCTGGGTGATTAGGGAACTCATTGGAGTCGTGGCCATCCAAAATAACCAAGTTGGAAGAAGATAACATCGAATTTCGATTTCTAGTTTCCATAGTGTGTGAACATGAACAGTGCATTTGCGCACACTTTTGGTGGCGAAGGCAAGTATCTGAAAGTCTTTGCTTTTGAGCGAATGAGGTTGTGATTCTTCATTCACCAGGCCTAAGTGTGGTGAATGTCAGGTCACTTATTCATTCACACACACTTTTGGTTTCTATAGTTGCCCCCTTAAAAAATGTGTTGTGAGTGTAAAGAGATAGTGCGTTTCCGAGGCCAAAATAATGGTCTTCAATTACTCCTTTCAATATTCTTTCTTTATTAGTTCTCTGGGATTTTCAAATTCCCTGTATCTTGACAAATATACCCTTCCACGAGTATATAAGTTTTCCTTCTTCTGTTTCAGCTCATCTTTTAAATCAGGATTTCTTTTCCGGAGCATCATCTTTGCAAAGTGAGTTTCCTATTCTTCATCTATGATTTTGAGAAATATCTATCTTCTTTCTTCTTTTATTTCTTAGCCTGGTTTAAGGAGTATCCTTGGTAGAACTTTTGGAGAATCTTCATAAAAGATTCCAAACCTTTTTGCTTCCTTTTTTTTGTTCAGAATTCCAGCTATCTTTTTTTGGGGATGATCACAACTCTAGCAGTTCATTTGTGATCTCCAGGTTTATCCTATGACTATCCACTTAAGTGGGCTGTGAATAAATCTCCTTGCATTAATTTGTGAGTTGAGATTCGTGCACTTTGTTACACAGACCAACGTGCACGATTGTGATTAGCAAATGCTCATTCACCCACTTTTGTATTCTATTTGTAGGATCTACTCCTTATTTAAAGAAAGTCTTATTTCTTTTAGATAATGGTACCCAAGAGAATATCCTCCATCATGAGAAGGAGTGAATCATCTAATTTCGATGACATCACTCCTAGGAGAATGAGACTCAGATCCTAGACCAACCCGAGACTAATACCTACACCAAGACTAAGCTGTCATCATGATCCTGTACTTATAGTAGTTGACTCATCGGACTCCGAGGATAATCATCCAATATCAGATCTTGATCCATCATCAGAACCTAAATCTTCCCCAGAGTCTGACCTAACACCAGCACCAGAGCCTACTCCAACACCAAGTACTTGTCTTTGGTAAAAGTAATAAGCTATTTTAGATATTGACTTGCCCTTTTATTGTGCAGAGCTTTCCTTTGAAGATAAGTAAATTCCACCTATAGACCACTACAACGAACATGAGTTAGAAGATTTTTATGAAAGTGCGTAACGGGCGTTTGATGCTCGTGTTCATCTTTTACGAGATCTTACTGTTATGGAACCTGATGTGCTTGCGTTACCATGTACCCAGGCCAGAGCCCTATCCTGTCTAGATGATGTAGAGATGTACTTTAAGAATGCACGGATTAGGTGAGCTGTGAAGTCTCTCTTGAATTCATTAGCTACCATAGTGTAGGCTAAAGAGACTTTAAAGCTTTCTCAACCCAATCCTAATCTTGAAGTCTTCATAGCAGAATCTGAAGCAAAAGTAGTCAGTCTGAAATAGGATCATGTTGAAGCGACATGTTTAAAGAGTTTTGTAAGCACAGAACTAGCGGTGCTGGCAGAACGTTTTCATTATGTTAGGTTAGAATATGTGTCTCTCAGACTACATGAATGCTTGCTATGCCATCATAGAGGACAGTGAATGTGCTACTGAGAACAAAGAACATCTGATTGCCCGGGCTAAAGCTATTTTGGCTGTGAGAAAAGAGAATGTTAATGATGAAGCACACCCTGAACAACTGGTTGAGTGGTCTGATGCTGAGCTCGTTCTGCAGTAGAAAATTCCCCTATCTCAAGAACTTCGTGATAGGCTTAAGGATTTTTTTTTAATCTTCTTTGTTAGATAAACATTTTTGTCTCTTCTATTTTTGGTTATCAGTGAATATGTAGTCCGCTTAAATATTTCATCAATGAATTACCTTTCTTTTGTGTCTCGAAGTTTTTTTTTATGTCCTTAAGATAATTGAGTAGTCCAAAATTGCATATTTTGCCCAAGATGATACTAATACTTATTGATATGCAATAGGTTTTTAGGCTAGGCAAATTTAGTTCTCTTTTAGTGATGTGGGAACTCGACACTTTAGAGAATCTCATACTTATGAAGCCTAACTACCTTGAAAAAAGTTGATCATACTCCTTCCCATCCTTCAAGTAGTGTTGAACTAAATTTTGGTGTCATGGAAGTCAAATATGTCGCAAAGATTAATCAAGACCCCTAACCTTTCTGCCTTCCTCGAACTTTAAGGGATTTTTATTTCAGTCGTGGTGAATGGAAATGGTTTTTATCATTTGCCAGCCTGAAAATCTTTGGCGAATGAATGGTTAAACATCTCATTCGCCTTGATATTTGTGAGCGAATGAGATTTATATTCCTCAATCACGCACCATGATTCAAAATTTGTTTTTTGAGGAGTAATGATAGCTAATAGCGCACGTCTCTTCGGTTACCTTCTCCTGGCAGCTGACGAATGAAAGGATCGTTCTGTCCTTGTCAATGGGCGTGTTCCTTTAAATTCCACATGGTCTAACCAAACTACCCCTACGGGTATAAAAGGGTTTGGTCTTCTTCTTCCCTGGTTCATTCGAACCTCTTTCTTATGTAAAAATCCTATTACAGAGAACCTGGATCTCCCTGCCTATGTGTTTTTGTAATGAAATCTCCAACTCCAATCTCTATTCATCATCACGACCATTTCTATACCCTCTTAAAGGTATTAAAATCCTCACCTGTGTATTTACTGAGCTTTCTTGGTTTTAAACACTTGAAAACTCCTTTCTCTTTCTCTTGGTAAGTTCTAAGGTCTCATACCTCAAATCCATTTGGTTAGGAAGTGTTGGATTGCTAAAACAAGCATATTGGCGTAATGTTAGTGAATTTTATGAAGTATTTGGAGTTTTAGGCTTCAAAACCCATTCAGGAACTCCGGTCTTCATCTCAAATGACGACTGGGATTTTTGGTAAATCATTCGCCACCTTAGGGTTGGCTTGAGTGGTCGCAAAAGGCTCTCCCTACGTTCATTTGTAGGTTGAGGACCCTCTTATTTGCACTCTCCCTATTAGACAGGATCTTGGGTGCGAATGACTGACGAATGAGTGAAAATTTACTCATTCGCCCGCTATGAGGCGTTATGCTGCTGTAGTTGTGTCTTTGCAGAAACTTGCATGAATGTGAAACATTAAGTTGCATTCATGCATAAAAGTGCTCATTCTTGCACACATTTGTAAGATATTAAAATATATATTTTTATCTGTATCCACATCTAATCTTGACTTTTTTTTCCTTGTAGAGTAATGGCACTTAGGAGAAGAATCCTATATGACCGAGAGTGTCGTGAAAGATTTCTTTCCCCCATTTGTCAGGCTCACGAATGGGCTCGTAGTTGGAGTCTTTTTGACCCAAAATTTGTTGACCCTGTGACTGAGCATGCACTGAGTCTGCCTGACTACATTAGAGTTATCTATAAGGGTTGGTGTCGTTTAGACGATCGTGCCCATTGAGACAATTTGGTCCATAAAACCCTTCTACCCTCCATTGAAGAGGGGAAAACTCTCAAAGACTTTACCACTAGTGATCTCAGGAGTTTGATCTAAATGATCAACTTGGGAGAAACCAGATGGATAGGCAGGCTCTATATGGGATCTTCTTCCTTTTCAAGAGGTGGGAATAGGTGGAAAGCTCTCTTTGGGCATTGCCTTGACCACAATCATGCAGAGATAGACGTTGTTGGGATGGTAAAGCGTTATGTGGTTCCACCGGTAGTTTTGACAAGCATCATGTGATGGCAGCAAAAGTGATCTCAAGGTGGTGCCTTGACACCAACACCTTTTTATGTCAATATAGCAAGCTAGGGATTTTGTTGTCGGAATTTATTGGCATAAGCCATTTGCCTCTTGAGTGGAGACTGATGGAGCAGTATATCCATTTTTGAGGTGCTTTCCACTACATGTCGAAGAGTATTCCAGATATTCTTTGAGTTTAATGACATAAATGTCTCATATGGAAACTAGCTCGGGTGCATTTTCCAAAGTTCCTCAAGTATGACCTCTAGAGGTAAACCTTTGCAGTGGACCAAACACAATGTTCGACGCAACGTCGACCTTGACGATCCTACATTCTTGGTCAGGGTTTATGTAACTTTTTTGAGTGGGTGGGCTCTCCTAGGCAGCATGGGTGAACGCATACACCCTAGAATATTCATTGTTGCTGCGAACCTACCTAACGGGATTTGCATGAACCCGGTAGTCCCAAGCCTTTGTTGCTTGTATAGCGGCCTGTAAGACATTGTGGAAGCAGGTCTGGAAGAAGGCTGGATTAGAGAAAATTAGTATATTTCCCTTTTCAGTATTTTTGTGCATAGTTGGGGCTTCATTTCCCTTCCATTTACCAGAAAGGAGAAAATAATCTTTGTACTATCGCATATATCAATTCCCTAAAGAACCAGTGGGCGGAGATGGTGTTGTGGCCTGCCGCTTTATTCTGTTTCACCCAAAATCTTGTCCTCATCCTAGACCACTTGCTCGAAAAGCAGACCCTAGTGGATGATGGGTCGTTAACGGGAGAGGCATGGGCATATTTATGCTTTCTTCAAAGCGGTCATTTGGCGTGGAGGAGGGATAGCCAATTTCATATTGAAGCCTACAATACTCACCGATTTGCACGCCAATTATTATGTTTTTAATGTCTCTCTCCCTACCCGTGTAAAGATGGTGGGTAGGATGACTCGCTTAAAGAGGATTCAAGAAGCTTACTTGTATTTTGTGAAGTCAGGCACAGATAGTCGTGTGGCCATCCCTAAAGAAATAGCTGAACAAGACAACCTTCAATTTGATTATCGTTATGCAAAATGGTGGTATAACTCATTCTTCTCTATTGTAAGATATAATGAGGATGGAGACAACTCCCGAGTTATTTTTGATGACGGTTAAGGTATCGTAATAATAGATGACAAGTCTCGGAATAAGACGCTGGCCAAAAAGACATTGGTCATTCAATGGCCCAAATGATCCAATAAATGACCATGAGGTCATTAAGAGGATGCTGATTCAGTACTGTTGTCTCCTTTAGCTAGCGAAGGAGAATAAGAGCCAAATAGGCCAAAGTGGAAGAGGGGAGCAAAAAGTAAATCCTGTGGAAAGGGACCATAGTGCATCCCATCCCCTGATAGAGCCAGGGAGCCTGAACAGATCTCTCCCATCTGTGAGGACAATTTTGAAGACATTGGGGGTTATCCCTTTAAGGAGCCTCGAGATACAGTTACCTGAGGTAATGACATCCCTATAGCTAAGGAGTTTGTGATTGGGGGTGAAACCCTAGAGGATCAAAGACATCTAGCCAGTATATTGCCAATGATGCAAGAACAAGGCTTAGTGCAGCCTTTCAACTGTCCTTTCCACACTTCTACTACCACAAGGCCTTAATTAGAGGGCGAAATGGGACATAAAACTGTTGTCACTAGGCCTAAAGCACCTAGAAGACTCCATGAACCATTGACAATTCAATGGTACGCCTCCCATTGATAGTTGTACAGTGTTTGCACCTTTATTAGAAAGGAACTCAAGGCCTTATGGCATCGTGGGGGCACTGTACATGAGCTCATCATCACCATGAATAGATATGACCTAGAAGGCTACTTCTTAGACTATGTCTTCCAGAAAGTGATTGACATCACGCACGAGCTTTAGGCATATATCCCCGCTGGCCAGGATATTTCCCTGGTGACTTGTGATTCTCTTCCTGGTTTTATAGAAAATATCAAGAAGGAGTTGGTAGCTACAAGAAGGAGCCTTCCCTTTGTAACATCTGAATCTGCATATGGCACTATAGGGAAGCGTTGGGGGAAAATGAAGCATTTCAGCCATTGGTCAACCTACCCATTTCAACAATGAGTCAAGCAATGAAGAGGAAGCAGTGGCCCAAGTCCAATAGGTCATAGCTGCGTCAAGCGAGATGGCAAGACATGAACCTTAGGTTCCTTTTAAGGGAAAAAGTGTCATTTAAGATGATAAACCCTCATGCATTCCCAAAGAAGGGGCTTCTTCAAGCATTCTGGAGGTTGGAGGATCCTTTAGTGTGCTTCCTGAGCAAGAATCATGGAATCCTCCCTCACCAACACCCCTTGCAGAGCATTTTAAAGTATGTTCATTGTATATGTATATCTTGTACAACTTTAATAAACCTTATTTCATTATTCACTATCTTAGACTCTTTAATCTTATGATTATTTAGCACACATGTTCCAGCAGGAGATACTATAACACCCCACACTATGACACATATATTACTATATACGTGTCACACTTAGAATGTTAACACATGTCACATAAGTTCTATACACACATAGTATTACTTTAATGCATATATGCTAATCTAGATGTTAGATTAACTTTAGAAAGACACTCAACAAAAATGTAGAAAGAATCTATAAGTGAAAGTTATACCTTTGGATAGACATTGAAGTCTAGAGTCCTACGGAACAAATGGCAAGTGAAACAGACACCAAATGAAAAAGATAAAGACAATTTACTAAACAAGGAAAAAAATAGGGGTTAATGACATGACAATTTCTGTAGCTGTCCCAAACGAATGACACAACTTCATAAGGAAATATCTATCAATCCTGTAGGAATCACCATACAAAAATTATATGCTTGGAAAGATCTATGAGTCTACTTTTTAATGCAATAAATGGTAAGTAAATTGATGTTTCTTAGAAGAAGTTATTACAATTTTCCCAAAAGGTGTCTATTACAGTCTAATGTTGTCTGAATCAATAGATTTTGGGGTAACTTTAAAAATATATAAATAAAAATTTAGAACTAATTAGAGAGCAATCTATATATGCTTGGAAAGATCTTGAAGTTTAGTTTCCAACAAAAAAATTGTGAGTGAATCCGAGTTTTATACAGAAAGTTATGACCATTTTTCCATTGGTTGTTTGTGTTGGAAAATTTTTAATAGGATGACATCATCAAAGCGGAGAATTCTGTACAATCACATTTTTTGCAAAATTTTAAGGACTTTTTCACTAGAGACCAACTTAAACACGAAATTGGAAAGTATGGTTGTTATTTAGGCTTATAAAAACATAGACTTATAAGAAATTTAATCTTTTGAAAAAGTTTTACAAGAGTAGGGATTTTGAAGAGAAATGAAGATGAAAAGTTAGGTTTTACAAAGATTTTGGGATTTTTCTAAAAAACAAAGCTTGGAATGAATTTTGCATCAACCAAGAGGTAGGGAACACTAAACTAATTTCATTTTTTATTGCCATAGGTTCCTAGAACCGATCCAAACTTATTTTGTAAAGATTATCCTAATTTTTTAATGGATTTCCAACCGTTATTCACTAGTTTTGAATTGTTTTGAAGAAGATGAATTGGTTTTGTAGGGGACATTATACTAATTTCGTTTTTGATTGTCATAGGTTCTTAGAACTGATCCAAATTGTTTTGTAAAAAAACTACTCTATTTTTTTAATGAATTTCCAACCATTCTTCACTAATTTTGAATTGTTTTGAAAGAAGATAAATTGCTTTGTAAAATTTGAAGTTCTATTTTGTTTAAATTCATATTCTACATGTTAAGGATTGTTTTGCTATAAGATTTAATCCATTTTAAATTCCGAAATCATTGATTTTAAGAAGGTATTTTTTTGTTTTCAAGAACACGAGTACTTTTAGTTTTGATAATTGTTTCCATAGGATTATAGAGACCATTCTCTTAAATTGTAAAGACTTGTATGTGTTTATATGATTGATTTATGATCTGAATGTGATATGTTCTTCATGATTATTATAAAAATCTGATTGTTCCATAATTCTGTGCTTAGGAGGATCAAGCATCTATGATCTAAAGTGCTATAAGTTTGTTTATGTTCTGCTATAGATTGTTATATGTTTTGTTCTAGTATTGCTATTGTTCTTTGTTATTGTTGATAGTTTTCTACTATGGTTTTATTATAAGTCACCCTTAATCATCAAAGGGGAAACATTGATGATGCTCAGCACACCTGGCTTATGGTGTGAATGACCATTTTTACCGGGGATTATAAATGGTTATCATGTGGCTCTTCTCACCGGAGATAAAATTGGTAAATCATGTGGCTCTTTGCACTAGAGATAAAATTGGTGTATCGTGTGGCTCTTCTCACCAGAGATAAAATTGGTGAATCATGTGGCTCTTATCACCAGAAATAAAATTGGTGACTCTTTGCACCGGAAATAAAATTGGTGTATCATGTGGCTCTTCTCACCAGAGATAAAATTGGTGAATCATGTGACTCTTTTCACCAAAAATAAAATTGGTGAATCATATAGCTCTTTGCACCGGGGATTAAATGGTATAACTATTATTTG
>JAOXJP010120464.1:0-13867 GCA_025762735.1 Platanus orientalis | reverse complement strand
GTTTTTAAATGACCAAGGCTAGAACCCATATCCTTGTCTTAAGATGTGACTGAGTTTGCTTGCACATTTTCAGGTTTGCTGAATTTTTCAAGTTGGCCAATGAGATCCCAACAATTGTCCTTTGTATGTCTCATCTTCCCACAATGATTGCAACAAAACTTATTGTTATCAATGGGTCTTCTTTTCCATGAAGTCTTCTCTTTCTTAAAAACACTTTTTCCTTCATTTTGAAAAACAGGAGCGAAGGCCAAGGACGATTTCTCTGGAGTCCCAGATGAGTATTGTTGCATGACATTCTTCCTGATCTCTTCACTCTGAGTTGGTGCATATACTTCATTTAAAGATGGAAGTGTGCGTCTGCTTAAATTGTTGACACAGACTAATTCAAATTCCTCATTTAACCCAGTCAAAAATTCAAAGATTCTATTTCTCTCCATTTTTTCTTTATATTCTACTGCATTTATCTAACAAATTGGTTTGTATGTTTTATAATGATCTAGCTCTTCCCACATGCTACACAAAGTGGCAAAGTAGCTGCCCATACTTTTCTCCCTCTGGCAAAAATGAGCTATCTTTTGATTTAATTGGTAAACTTGTACAAAGTTCTTCACCTGTGAATAGGTCTGTGCAGTAGAATCTCATATTTCCTTAGCTGTTTTAAGGAATAGAAATCCACGGCTAATTTGAGGTTGCATTGAGTTGAGCAACAAGGACATAAAGGTAAGGTTCTCATACTCCCCTCGCTCATAAGCCTGAGTATCTGACACAAAGGGTTCAATAACACGGCCATTTATGTACCCAAGTTTTCCTCTTTCACCAATGTACATTCTTGTGGATTGAGATCATTCCAAATAGTTTGTTCCAATCAACTTGATGGTGGTGATCTGCACACCAGGATTGTCACTCTAGATACCCATTGGTGACATAACAGTAACAATTCGGATCACTCCGAGACTCATCCCTAGTTTCAGATGTCTTTGAAACTTCCGACATGATGCAATGCACCTAGCAACCCACAAACAAGACCAATGACTACACGCCTTGCAATCTGTACTCAACACGTGATCCGAACAACCATGGAAAATCTTCAAACAACATCCAAAAATGTATAATCCACCATCCATAGCCTTAAACTTTTAGATTTGAGTGCACACAAACCAATGAGTAGAGAGGCCAAAAAACAGGGTCTAATGTCTTGCTCTTCCTTGGCCGAAAAAACACAAAACTCTCTCAAATCCAAACAAAAAACAATGAGACTTGTCCCGATCAATGCTTTACCAAAAAACGACCACTCTTTTACAAGGAGCTAGTCTGATGTCTAAAAAATCGAGCTCAAAGATGGAAAAATCACGTCCTGGGCGTTATAAACCTCCTTGACCGAAAATCCACGTATCTCTCTCAAATCAAAACCAAATTGAATGGGACTTGTCTTAATGGATTTCTTATAAAAAAAATGACTTACCTTGTTAGAGGAATCGAATTGAAACACCCTGGATTGTTGCAAATCTACGTTTTTCAAAAAACGAAGATTTTTGAGATCTATTCACAAGAACTTTGAAATAAATTCATCTATGTATAAAAAATTTCACAAAAATCACCACAATTATCAGGAGGCCGAGATCTATCAAAACCCTAAACTTCCAGTTGAGGATGACGGTATAACCTGTTGATGGTACATGCTGACGTCAGCATCCTCCCCATGCACAGTAGGTTCTGATCATGCCCTGACCTCTTTCCCGCTTTGATACCAACTTGTCGATGTGGTTTGTGATGTGGATTTGTATGTCTATGTGTTTGGAAGAGAAGGAAGAAGAAGAAGAGAGAGTAGAGTACGATTGGGTCAACCGTATGAGTCTTTGTCTTATACGTTGGTATTTATAGTAATAATTTATTTATACATCATACATATGATATACCATAGGTATGGGTGTATAATACCCTTATTATATAAATACCCCCACATACAATACTTCAACAACCTCTTCCATCATCTTCCTTCAACTCCAACTTCTTTCATCTTCTCCATCTAACCCTCTAATCTGTCCTCTTTAAGTCACTTCAAGGTGGAAGCTGCAGAAATCTGATCAGAAATTCTACAGATATTATACTACATGAGTGGTTATCCTAATCTCCACCTGGCACAAATCGTAAACTCCATTCAAGGCTTTATTGTAGGAGATTTCATCAGGTAATATTAATAATTCCATTCCTTGATCGGTTTCTTAACACTCTTAAGATTATCTGCTCGAATTTGATACTGTTATTGATCCTATTGCACCTCTTAAACTGAAAATTCTGGGTTTAGGGAAAAGTAAAAATCGCCCCTTCATAAAGTCCATTTTCTGTTGATCTTCTTCAAGGGTTTTGTTTCTCAGTAGGTCACCTACAAAAGCGCTCAACTCCCCCTTGAATCCCCTTCTTCCCTTTCCTTCAATTTCAAAACATTCCCTGCTGGATTCTAAAAACTCCATTAAAGAAGCTTGGTTTTCTGAAATTTGTAATTTTGACCTACCTAAACTTGTCCAAATTTCACAAAATTTTAAACATATGCTCTTTGGAAGATACCCTACTGATCTGAAAATTTTATGATGCCTACCAGGGGTATTTTCTCAATTTCACCCCAAATATGTAAAATTACAGATCTGCCCCTGGTCCAAAAATACATTCTTTTAATTTCTGGGTTAATTTTCTGGTATTTTATATTGTTCCCCATCTAATTCCACATCAGTTAGATCCAGGGATAAGATCAATGTGATGTTGGATATTTCTTAGTATAGACAATCCAATGGAAAGTTCATCCAAAATGACATAACTAAAGTCCTCAAGAACTTCCTTATCCGAATTTGGCAAAAGGATTGCGGCTGATTTCATCTTTGACAATCATTGCATTGACAACATCGGTTTCCCTGCATTTTTTTACAAATTGTGAGAAGTTTTGGAGGTCTCCTCTTTGTTGTTATGTTGGGTTGGTTCTTTCCTTGCTTTTAGAACCAAAAAAACTTGTTGAATGACAGTTCTCACCTTCAACCAGATACATACCTTCACTTTCAGGTTCATCTTGAAACCCACCATCAAGAGTGTCATGGGGCTGCTCAACATAGTTCTCATCATCATAAATTAGATCCACTAGGTTGGAAAATTTTGAAACTTACCTTCAATGTATGAGCAACTGATTGGTCATTCGATTCATGGGTGTCAATGCGATTTCATAGTTGGAAAAATTTTCTGGTGTAGGTAGCCACAGTTCTATCATGTTGTCTAAGGGAACAAAAACATTGTAAAAGGTTTTGGGCGTAGTTAACCGACAAAAATTTAGACTGTTACTTCTGTTTCATCTTCCTCCAAGCTTGACTCGTTGGCTTACCTTGTTGTTTTTGTGTTCACTTCAACTGTTGCCACCATACCCCTTGAGCCGTGTTGCTGCGAATCTCACCTTTCAATCTTCGGTCATGTATTTCCATTAAAAAAAGGGTGTCCATATCATTCAATCAATCTACAAAGTCATATGGATATAGATGTCTCTAAAAATTGGCTATATCCATCTGAATGCCACAATCAGGGTTTTCAAGTGCATTGGCCAAGCATTCCTCCAATGTTGGTGCGGTTTCAGCTCTTTTGTGATAGAATGGATTCTCGTCATCGGAAACATCACTGGTGTTAGCGATGGAATCCCTTTCTGATTGGTTCCTATGGAGTAATTCTTGCTCCAACTCTTCCACTCGTCTTCTCAAGGTTTCCATCTCTTCAAGGTGTGGTACATTTTGGCCTCGTCTACCACTTCGTTTTGCAACCATCACAACGGCTAGGAAGAGAACCTGCTCTGATACTAAAATTTGATGAAAACAATTTCATTTGCCACCTCAACAATCAGAACTCAAAGCAAAGAGTCTATGCAACTTATAAGATCAATTAATGGATAAAGGAGTAAAAGCTACGTGAAGCCACTAGAGGCTTACTATGCTTAAAAAAGCAATAAACAAATCAATTAAACTTCTCTTCCTCTCTCTCTCTAGGGTGCCCGATACATAGTCTCTCAGAAAGCACTAAAGCACATAGAAACTTTAAAATAATAATTAGTAGCTTATGGTCCCTAAGTATGCAAGTTCCTAAGTGTACAATATTGTCTTCCCTAAGTGCAAATTTGGAAAAAAAGTCTTCAAGCTTCAAGTTTCCATGCTCATTAAGTAGGGCTGTCAATTGGGGTGGGCTAAAGTCCGCCTGAGCCTAACCTGAAATACGATCCCAAACTCGGCCCAGGAAAGGATCTGCTACACCCAATTTGTCTGTCCCCCCATGATGTAGGGCTACCCAAGGGATTAGCCCTAAAAGAAACTATGCATGATTTTGATTCTAGAATAAGGTAATTCAAGAGACAAAGAATGGATCAAGAAGATTAGTCTGGGCTTGAAATAATTCAAGAAATAAATATAGAATAAAAATTATTAAGATTGTGTCTTAAGAGATATAAAAACAGGATAACTTGGGCTGAAATTTTTTTTTTGGTTATAGATTTATAGGCTGCCGGCTAGGCTAAAACAAGGAGAAATTAAGGACTGAAATAGATCGTACTATTCGGACAAGATTAGGGTAAAACAAAGGCTTTTTTGGTTAGGAATATGGGCTATTTTTAATTCCAAACAGTGGGTCAGTAGTTGGGGTTACCGGCTGGATTTTGTGGGTATGACTATAGGCTTCCTCAAGGGTTTAATTGAAGGGGTTTAGGATTTTTATTGAAACTGCATAGGGAATTTTGTATCCTACGTGCCACAAGGTCTAGTGTTAGTGTTTCTTGGGTTTGATTAAAGAAAACAGAAAAGGGAATGGTTTCTTCTTGGTTTTCTTGAAGAAAACGGCAAAAAGAGTGAAGTAAGGGTAACCACAGGGTTATAAGGGATGGTATCTTGGGTTGCAAACAATGGGGAGAAGGGTTTCTCGATCAACCACGGAGCTGGGATTGATGTGGGGTAGGTTTAGTTGAGGGGAAGATTCAATCTTGGGGTTTTCTTGAAAGAAAAAGGTGAGAAGAAAGTAGGGTTAGATCTGATTTCCAATTTAGGATCAAGAAACCTAATCATGATTCAAATCTTGATGATTCTTGAAATATTCTTAGTACTTCTTGTGGTTCTTTAGTTAAAGAATTAAAAACGATGGGTTCAATTCAAGAAACCAGCAACTAAGAACTGATGCGGGAGCACATTTTGTGAAGAAAAAGAAGCTTGAAGACCATGGATAGGCCTCAAGAATTGTCCAAGTCTTTAGGTGCTTAGGTTTGGGTTTTATTTGTAATAAGGTTTTTTAATGGCAAATGGTTCCGTTCTCATATCTCTTTTAGAGTTGGTAATGGGGCCTCCATCCGTTTTTGGACAGATCTATGGGAGGGTTCATTTACTATTGCGGCTGATTTCCCTCAAATTTTCAGGTTAGCAAGGCTAAAGGACGGATCTGTGCAAGATCACATGCATTTCCAAGACGGTGGGTACACTTGGAATCTAAGACTTCGTCATCATCTCAATGATTGGGAGATCGATTTAGTGGCAAGCCTGATCCAGTGCCTTGAATCTAAGACACTAGGGAGACCAGAAGAAGAGGATAATAGAAGATGGATTTGCAATAAAGATGGCCTCTTCTCAGTGAGGGGTGCTTATATTAAGCTGATGGAGGATCAGCTCATTTTCCCTCACGAGAGAATAATTTGGTCTTCCAAGATGCCCTCAAAGGCCTCCTTTCTGCTTTGGTTGGTTTTGCTTGACAAGATTTTGATGGTAGATAAGCTTCAAGTTAGGGGATGACACCTTGTCAATAGATGCAGTTTGTGCATGTCTAATGAAGAGACCGCTAGCCATTTATTCCTCAATTGCGAGGTTACTCATAAGGTCTGGTGCTTCTTTCGCAGTAGGTTTAACCGGCCTTGGGCAAAGCCCAAATCAATGGGTGGCCTGCCCTATGTATGGTGCCCAGACAGTGGCCTGGATCTCTCAAAGGGTGGTAGCCTCTTGTGGTTTTGTATTCCCATCATAGTTTGTTGGACGCTGTGGGCGGAAAGGAATGCCCATGTTTTCAATAAAGGCCGAGTGGTCAATGAAAAATCCTGGAGCAGGCTCTATCTCTATTGTACTTGTGGACTTCTCACCTTCCTAAGATGAAGGATGTGAGATTCCAAGACTTTATGTCTAATTGGGATGGGCTAGTTTTTTGTCATCAGCTCCCATAGTGATTGATTGAGTTGTACTTCTCGTGCTTCTCCTTTTAAATAAAGCCTTAATTTATCAATTAAAAAAAAAAAAAAGGCCAGGGTGTTTTTTAGAATTATTTTGTCTTAGGGGTCATCAATGTAACAAGGCAAGAGTTGCCAATCATTGATGGAATTTTGAGTTGTACCACCAGCCTGTTTTTGGCTTAATTTTGGACTGTTAAATCAGCAAAAAATGTGACCCACAGCCTTGGTCGTACAGCCCAAGAGTTGTGCCTGTCTTTTTAAGATTCCTTGTGGGGCCCAACACCCTTGGATGACAACCCTATAAATTGGATTAGTTTTAGAATTCTTTTAGAGTCAAAGTGGGGCCCATTTCAGTTTAGTCAACAGCCCCTAGAGTCCTTATATTTTAGGAGTTGATTTAGTTTAGGAATGTTGGTCAAAGAAAAGTCCTAAAATCTAGGAATCTTTTTATATTAGAATTCTTTTTTTAGAAGCATTGTAATGCCTATACAAGACATCCCCACGATTGAATAAAGTGGTTATTGAATGATGATTTGAATTGAATAGCACATGTGGTTGCAACCCAATCTTTCTCTCTCTTTTTGGGTAGAGTTGTAGACTTCCCTTCTATCTCTTTCTCTTTTCCTCTTCTACACGAGTAAGTCTACCTCCTTACTCTCTTTCTTCTATCTCTTCTCTCTTTCTTTCTCTCATTCCCTTGCTGCATTTATTCCTTCTTCCATTAAAGAACCTCAAGAACTAATTCCAAGATTTATTCTTGATACAATTCTTGAACCCCAAACCCTTCTTCAGTAGTCTCCTTCAAAATCCCCTTCAATCTGATCTGTAACAGTCCCTATATACCCACATAAACCCAATGAAATCCCACTGTTAAACCTTGCTGTTTAGACTCTCTCCTGTCCTCCCACAAACCAGCCCTTATTCCTTGCCCCAAAAGCTTCTGTTTAAGCTCTACATCTGTCCCAAATTTACCCCCATTAAACCCACTGTTTTGACCTACAAAACAGTCCCACATTTGTCATAAATCAGTCCCAGATTTCAGTCCTTTGTCATGCCTCAGATCAACCCCAGAATCTGAACACATCTGTCCCTTATTTCAGCCCCTCTCTTCAGTCATTGATCTGTCCCCTAATCAGTCCTAAAATAGCCTACTGTTTCCCCCTTATTTTAGCCTACCCGAAAGCCCTATTTCTCCCCTAATTCTCTGCAGAAAATCAGGCCACTTCCTAGGTTGATTCGGCATCAAGAACATTAATCAAAACAAGAAAGCAAGAAAGATTAACAAGAAACAAGAAAGAAAGAAGAAAGAGAAAGAGAGTAGAAGTAGAGATCGTGGAGAGAAAAAGAGAGAATAACAAGAGCAGAGAGAGAGGAGAGATACCTGTCCAATGAAAACAAATCCTCTGCAACAAGCTTAAATAACATTAAACGGAAACTGCCTTCAAAAAATGACAGCTGGTTAAAAGTGGGCCCACATTTAAGTTTAGAAGGAAACACATGTATTAAAATTCCCACCCAATGTTGAAATTCCAATTTATCACTATAAATATCGTTCTCTGAGGGCAGTTTCCAAAATTCCCAAATTTCATTTCCAACTTCAAATCTCCATTACATCCTAACGACATATGCTATTTATACTTGACCCACTAGACTCTTTAACCCATTAGGACTCCTACTCCCTAATAATCAAGGCTGTCGATCAGCCCCTTTTAACCACTAAATAAACCTTAAATAAAATCCCTAATTGTATCTAAAACCCTGGCATTTAATGCCTTATTACATAAAGTCCCTATAACATAAAATCCCTTTTAAAATAACCCTAACCAAATCCCAAAATAAGACCTAAAAACATCCCTAAATTAAATAAAACTCAAAATATAACCCTAAAACTTCTGGGAAACAACCCTAAACTACTTCAAGTGATCAAATTATCACAGGAAAACTTCCTTTGGGCTTCAGCTTAGGCCTCCAAAGAGGGTAAGCCCTTTCCAGCTAAGTTAGGGCTGATGCATCACCCCACACACAAAAGATGGGGGGTATAGGGTTAAAATTGTAAAAAAAAATTTCAAGAGAAAAAATTGGTACCCATAAAAATGGGGTTAAAACCATAAAAAAGTGTTCAAATGAACATTTGCTCCCTTTCTAAAACATGCACTAAATTCAAAAACCCATCATGTGTCAGCTTGTGGTGTGGAGACTAGGGGTGGCAACGAGCTGAGCTTTGCCCAGCTCAGCTCAGGCTTGTCACACGAAGGCAAAGCTCAGGCTCAGCTTGGCTTGCCAGCCAGATGAAAAATGGGAAAAAAGAAGGCCCAACGGCCTAATGGTCCATTAACCCAAATTGCCTTTTTTCTGAATGTTACTATTTTCACACATACACACACACACACACACACACACACACATATATATAATTTTTTTTTAACCAAACTGCACTTTTACCGAGCTGAGCTTAGTGAAGCTTGGCTTTAGCTTGCTTAGAAAATTAGCTCAAATCCAGGTTCAGGTGTGACTTGTTGAGCTTAAAATGAGGTTTATGCTCAACTCATGACAAGCCAAGCTCCGAGCTGACCGAGCTCGCTTGGTTTGTTATCACTGTGGACAAACAAATTTGGGTGTAGCATATTGATGTCGACATCATGACTGAGATGATGATTGAGTCATGTTCACAACCCTTTGTTTATGTTTTTATTTTCTTTTATGTAATTGTGTCTCATGTAAAATGGAGCACAGGATTTTGTGGGTAGTTTTGACATTGTTAATTTATTAGGGATGTTTTTGTTATTTATTTTAGTTGGGAATTATTTTTGGGTAGTCATTATTATACTAGGGTTATTTTAGTCCATACATGGACTTTACTGTGTAACCCTAGTTGTGGGACTCTATAAGAGCAACCCCCGATCAGGTCTTAATTTTAATGATGCAATATTTGAATAAAAATCTGGTTTCACGTTATGGTCTTCTTCTTCTTGCTTGTTGCAGCTGAAGAACTACAATACCCTGTAATGGGTCCAGGTGTAATCCTACTTTAACGGTAGTAGTGAATGCTACTCTTTTCCCCTTGGGTTAAAGGTCTCTATCCCTTCTTCTTTGTCTTGTACTCTCAATATTTTTACAGATTTCTACTTGTTGAAATAGTGGTAACTTTAGAAGATTGATTCCCATCAACCTTAAATCAAAGAATTGGTTGAACTAATAAAGTTGGAGTGCTCTACATGCTTGTACGATGCTAACAAGGTAGAAAGGAATCAAACACTTTGTTTTTTTTTTTCTTTTTCTGAAAGTTCTATTGTGGTTCTTAGGAGCATGGTGTGAAACAGAGTTTGTGCACTACTTTGGGAGTTCAACCCGTAGTTGCAACCAATCCTAACTGTGGCTGATTTATGATTTCTACAAGTTCGTAGACATCTGGACGAACCTGTTTGTATGCTCCTCCTGCAGAGAAAAACATCACAAAGTAAGATCCTATCTGAATATTCAGTGCCTGACGTGAATAGGTCTTGTTGAGTAGACTTTTAGGAGATTGTTCACCAGCTACTACAGTCTAAGATTTCTGCAGTATTGACACTTCTAGGATGTCCTAGCATGTTGGACGACCCTCATTATCAGTGCAGCCTGCCAAAAACTTCCGTCATGTGAAAGCTATTTTTGGAGTTATTCCTTCCTGGCGTTGCTGTTCTCCTTTGGACTGATTGTGGCAGATTGGACACCAAATACACAGCACTATATATTTGGAGGATTGGTTTTTTTGGGTGATCAACAACACAACCCTTAGCGACCCTACTAGCATCAGCCTTCATCCCTAAAGCTCCTCATACTTGGGGCTAGGTGTGGTGTTTTAAGGGACTGGCGGTACCCTGTTTTGACCTCGTATATATATTTTTTAAAAGTTTTGTAAAAACCCTGTTTCGAGCAAGCATCTGTTGGACTTTGGCTGAATTCCATACGACACTACGTCTTGATGAAGCTTTAAATCCAATCAGGTATTCCTTGTTCCAATTGATACCTCCCTCAATTCCCATTAGAGTAAATTCCTTGGTGGTTGTATGGCTTTGGCTAGGGGTTGACTCTAACATTTTCTCAGCTTACATCGTTGTTCTAGTTTTACCTTTGGGGCCATACCTGTTCCTAGGCTTCCATTGGCCACCCCTACCTGTTTGTTATTTCATTTCATTATTTACATGTTTGGACCTCTTTCTAGTACAACTTATAACATTAGAAAAATTTTCTCGACAGTACCCTGATATTCTCATTATTTAATTTAGTAGGATAGCCTAAATTATTTGCATAGGTCTCTTTACTTGATTACTAATTTTGTAAGCCCTAACCCCATACTGCGTATTGAACTTAAGTTAAAACTACCCGAATTAGCATGTGGGTGTGGAAGTAGAAATTTTGTTTATCTTTATTTATTATTTTATCAATTTTATTCCTAGCTCCTAGCACACACCCACTAACTTACATGCATGCTGCATCAGATTTGGTATCAGAGCTTAGGTTTAGGGTTTCCGTTACCCTTCGGTTGCATTTTAGGTGTAGTCTATGCATGGTAGGCTAGTTTGCATTTTTTGCATATTTTAATTTATTTTTTCATAAGCATTGTATATTTTATTTTTAAATTTTTTTTATTTATCTCATAGTTAGAGTCATGCATTCTGTTAGGGAGTTCTGTGGTCACTATCTCTAGTCCTTTGATGTATGTCCACTAGGTCTAGAGTAGTCTACATACCCAAGATGTCCCTAAGAGATGATTAATTCTCCATTTACTTTGGATCCGACTTTTAGAGATTTAGCAGAGGGGATTAGTTATCCACTTCGTAAAGAGTTGTTCTCCCATACCATGAGTGATTCTCAGGAGAGGAGAGGAGTCCACATGAATCATGCTCAGGACCACCATTTAAGTCAGGGATCCATGAAAGTTAAGAGTGTATATTTTTTATGGATGGTCAGATCCCAGGTACTTGTTGGATTGGGTTAGAGAGATGGACCAGTACTTTGACTGGTATGATATCTGGCCTAACAGACAAGTTAAATTTGTTAAGACAAAACTAGTTGGGTCAGCTTAATTCTATTGAGAGTCAATTGAGTAAGAGATTTATTGGGGATATGAAAGACCCATTACTAGTTGAGCAGACATGCGAAGTAATGTCAGAGAGTACGTTTCACATCATTATCAGATTCAACTTCTTGAGTTGTATGACGCAGTCCACCAGGGTTCATCTAGTGTAGCGGATTACATCACGCGGTTTGAGGATATTAGATTGAGACGTGGAGTTCGTGAGAGGTCTGAGACGACCATCACTAGATTCAAAGAGGGACTTAGATCTGAGATTCAAAAGGAGCTCATACCTTACTTCATCGTCACTTTAGAGCAGGTCTACCAGATAGCCTAGGACATGGAGATTTATTTGAGGTGTCCTATTAGTGGCCAACCAGTCACACTAAGTCCTAACACTTCTAGACCTGACCCTACGCCTGAACAGTGTCCTAGTTAGTTAGAACATTCTTTGCTTCTACCAGACATTGTACACCAGGCTGAATCACAGGAGGTTCAATCATTAGATGGGGTGAGAGATGATGAGTCATATGACCCTCTTGTGATAGAGGTACGTGGTGATGATGAGGATGATGTCGATGAGATTGTTGATCCTCTCGAGGCTTCGAGTGATGATGAGTTAGATTCTCAGGAGTTTGACTAGGAGGTTCAGGGAGTTGAGGAGAACACACTCATAGAGACCTTAGTGTCTAGTTTTGTTGTACCTAGCCCTGACCATGATTCATTTGTAGAGACCTTGGTATCTAGTTTTGTTGTATCTGACCCTGACCATAGTACACCCGTAGAGGTCTTCGTGTCTAGTTCTACTACTGTGCCTAACCCTGACCCTGATACTGATAAGGAGATTCATATGGTACAGGAGGTTTAGGAGGTCTAATTGAGTGTACCCATAGCACTTATAGAGTTTGGACTTGTTGAGCCGAAGCTTGGTATTATTTTAGACACTAGGTTGTGTCTTTTATCTGAGGGAGAACCACTTGTGCCCAAAGTACACATTCATTGAAGAAGTGGTTCATACTTGTAAGGTATTCATTTCCTTAGTACCTCTTTGGGACTTAGCTTTTAGCTATTTCTGGAAGGTATTGTGGAAAATGAAGGGTGTATTAAGTGGTCAATTATCACATGATTTCCATCTACTTATTGATGGGTGTCTTGAGATGGTAGTCAATAGTCATGGTCCTTTATTGAGCTTAGAGATTTTCTTGATATGTCTGGTCGGTGAGAACCTCAGGACATAGGGTAGTGTTTTGTCTACCATAGAGTTTGCATACATTCATTCAGTCAATAGGATAATTGGCATGAATCTGTTAGAGATTGTCATATTTAGTAGACCTAGGGTTCCTATAGATTTTCTTTCTATGTTTGCATTTCATTGTCCATTTGAGTCTGCATCTACATCTGCATTGACATTGCATTTTCATTCATCATACCAGGAGATCAGATATAGAATTGTTATGAGTAATGAAAGATATAAATGGTCAGCTGATTTGCATTGTTCACATCGTGACTTTCAGGTTGGTAATTTAGTTATGGTTCGATTGCATGTGAATAGTTCGGGACTTTACAAAGTTCTGAACAATATTGGACCTAATGTATGTGTTTTGGATATTTTGACTACTTTGGAGATCAGTTATACCTTTTTTGTTGAGAATCTTGTACCCTATCATAGCCATTCCATACCCGATCCTCAGCCTCTTGCAATTATCTAGACCTTAGTCCTTCAATCTATCCAGCCTATGCCACTTTTTTCATTAGTTACTGCTTGCAGAGAGGAGATTAAGGTCCTGTCAGAGGATCAACTCATTTGTACTTGACGGGGAGATTAACAGAGATACCTCGTCAAGTGGAAAGACCCACCAGAGATTGACAGTGTTTGGTTGATAGAGAGCGAGCTACAGTAGATTGATCGTGCTGCTCCATAATAATATAGCAACCATTTATCGTCAAAGGCGACTCTTTCCTAGGAGGGGGAGTTGATGCGGAGTGTGGACATCATGACCAAGATGATGATTGGGTCATGTTCACAGCCTTTTATTTATGCTTTTATTTTCTTTTATGTAATTGTGTCTCATGTAAAAGGGGACACAGAATTTTGATGACAATTCTGACTTTGTTACTTTATTAGGGATGTTTTCATTATTTATTTTAGTTGGGAGTTATTTTTGGGTAGTCATTATTGTATTAGGGTTATTTTAGTTCATACATGGACTTTACTATGTAACCCTAGTAGTGGGACTCTATAAGAGCAATTCACAACCAAGCTATAATTTTGATGATGCAATATTTGAATAAAAATCTAGTTTCATGTTATAGTCTTCTTTTTCTTGCTTTGTTGTAGCTGAACAACTACAAAACCCTGGAATGGGTCTAGGTGTAATCCTAGTTTAACGGTAGTAGTGGAGGCTACTCCCTTCTCCTTGGGTTAAAGGTCTCTACCCCTTCTTCTTTATCTTGTACTCTCAAATCAAAGAATTGGCTGAACCAATAAAGTTGGACTGCTCTACATGCTTGTACGATGCTAACAAGGTCGAAAGGAATAAAACACTTCGTTTTTTTTTTTTTTTTTTTGAAAGTTCTATTATGGTTCTTAGGAG
>JAOXJP010120453.1:0-13868 GCA_025762735.1 Platanus orientalis | reverse complement strand
TGATGTATTGGTGCAATGTTGTGTCCTAGGACTCATTTTGTGCAAAGTATAAAATAACAGAGATGTGTTGCATACAAGTTATTTAGATGTGAACTTTGGTCCTACTAACTAATTCAAGTTGCCCTATAGCTATGTGAACATGTTTTCTATCCTATGCATAGCAATTTGGAATGAATGTTTAAGATGGAGTGTTATGTTAACTAACTAATGAAGTGACCTAACTCTAATTCAAAGTAATTAGGCATGTAAGAAAGTAATGTAGACATGTGAGAAAGCAAATAGACATGTGGGAAAGTAAGTAGACATGTGAAGGCATGTATTTGACATAAATTAAGACTTGTACATGTGGAGATTAAACATGTCCCCAACGGAATCATCATTCTATGGACATCAGGTGGCACCCACTTCACGCTCACTTGGTGTGCCAACCCCCCCCCTTTTTGGGCACGAGAATCATGCTTTTGCTTTGTAGTCACCACCAACTCGGGTTTAACCGATGAAATTGGATGTCGGTTCTCCTCTTCGAGGAAGAGGAGAGGTCTAGACCCAAAGGTTTAGGGTTTAACTCCTAATACTAGTCTGGGTTCCTGAGATTTAGGGTAAGTTTTTTGATTGCATTTGAGGAAGGTGTTAGGCACCCCAAATACCGGCCTTTTAGGGCGGCTTCTCCCATTCATACAAGTCTAACCTTATGTTTATGTCCATGCTTTGCTAAAGTTGAATTAAAGGTTTGTTGGATTTTTTTAGGCTTAACGCCTATTTTTATCCCTAACGTTTATTTTTCTAACGCCTGAATTTAATTCAAGGTGAAAAACTGGCGTAGGCTTATGAACAATCCAGAAATTGTCCTTCGTTTTGTCCTATTTTAATTGTAGGAGACCCCTCATGGGTTAGGTCCTTAGAGGGATGGTGAACCCCTCTAAGTGGCTTGCTAGTTAACTCCTTAGGGTTAGATGTTAACCCTAAAGGAAGGGAGAGAAAATGGGAGAAATTAATTTTTCTGGTTTACAGGCTCAACGCCTGTTTTTTATCTCAACGCTTGTTTTTCCAATGCTTAAATTTAATTCAGGGTGAAAAATAGGCTCTGGGGAATCTGATCAGATTAGCACCTTTGTGCAATCTTTTGAGGTGCTTTAACAGGTCCCAATACTATGGGACCCATGGTTTGGGGAAAAGAAAATCTTCTAGGGTTACACTGTGCAACCCTAGAGGTCCTAGGTACAGGACACGTGGGGACATGATCTCCCAAAGTAAGCCATACAGTCATCTGTCATAGGCCTAACGCCTATTTTGGAGTCTGACGTCTGATTGTTCAATGCCTGAATTTTAATTCAGGGAAAAATCAGGCATTGGGTGCTGAACCAGTAGCTAACTTGGGTTTTTGGGCCACCACAATGGGGCCCAAAGGGGTGGGGTCTCTCCTGTGTGTTTACACTAATCCCTAGGGTGGACTCACGCTTAGATAATTTTTAAAAAAGGTGATTTTTAATGCCCATGCTTAACACCTGAAAGTCACTTCAATGCCTGAATTTCCATCCAACGCCTATTTTAAATTTAGGCGTTGGGATAGAAATAAGGGCCCACAGAGGTGCGTATGCATAGGGGTGACTCATAGAGGCTATGTATGCCATGGGACAGGACTGAGGAGAAATCAGGGTTCCCTGGGGTGGGTCCCAGATCTCAATGCCTAATTTTTCGTCTGACACCTGTTTGTTCAATGCCCGGTTTTTAATTCACTAAAAAATAGGTGTTAGTTATTAGGAGAAAATCCAATAGCTGGATTTCTCAATTTTGAAGCCTTTAGGGTTTTCTAAAAATTGTGAAATTAAGCATACTAATAGGGGAGATATAGGGAAACATCATAATAAAAATTGGGCTTAAGATCATGCTTATAAAAATCAAACAAAAATGTATAAATATTTAATTGATCTAGGTCTCAAAAGACCCATATTTTATAGCCTATTTGGGGGACCATTTCGAGACCTTCCACAGCCCATAAAATCATGAGATTAAATACACAAGCAGACATATAAGTCTAGTATAACATACTAAAATTTAGGTTTCAACAGATTAATAAAAAATTTACAAAAAATTCTACACTAAAATATGCTCGGAAATAAAGGCAAGTAAAGGCTGTTAAGCCTCTACTATGTCACCCGAATTGAAACAGATTGATAGCAATGCTTGGATAGCATAACTACATACCAAATGATCATATGAAATTAAAAGAACTAAATTAGAGTAGGGTTAAGGCTTACCTTAAGGCCAAGGAGTCGAGGGCTTCCAAATTGCTCTTTTTTTCTTTCTTCTTCTTCTTCCTCAAAGGATTTTAGGGTTTCCAATTGCCAACCTTTGGATGAACAAAATTAGGACTATTTATAGCCTCAATTTGGCTTCATGGAGAGCTAAGATTGATCCTAAGGGTTGTTAGGTGGATGTGGAGATGAGTTTAACATAGTGAGGTGGAGGGCTCACCTTCAACATGAGGTGCATGGGTGACATTTGTGCTAAGGACATGGACAAGTGGCTTGGGTAGATGAAGGGTTAGGATTGGTTTGGAGTTAGTTAAATGGAAGGTGAGAATGAGAGAGTATTAGTTTACATGGATTGATGAGGTGGACAAAGGGGTAGGTTTAGATGTCATTTGCTAGGTGTAGGTAAGTTGCAAATAACAAGGGTAGGGCATCAAGGTACTATTTGGAGGGACATGAGTGGGACCTTAGGGATGTGAAATTCAGCTCCTAAATCTAAGGGTGAGGAGTGAGGGAGCACTAGAGAAGATGCTCATCCAAGGGTAGGTAACTTAGCCTTAAGGTGTGAATATCTTTAATTTCATTAATGGATTAAATGCCTTAAGGCTTTAGCTCACTAAGGTTTAATGATTATTTTCTGATTTTTTGTACTTTTACTGCATAACCCTTTTTGGTTTTGAAGTCTCGGATGCTCCAGTCGCAAAGGACCCGTCAAAACTAAATTACGATAAGGGCAAGGGGGTAAAATCTGGGTTTTCTCATCCTAAAAGCTTACGGATACATTTCAGAAGGGCAAGGTAAAATTGATCTTAGAAATTGTCTGGTGAAATATGGCCCTTGGTTCAGGTGAACTATAGCCTCTGACCATGATGCATTACGATACCTAAGCTGAAAATTATGCCAAAAATCGTGTTTGCGCGATTAGGGAATTTTGGACAGGGAATGTTGCTGGTTTTTCTAGATTTCTAATGTGGACCAAACTTGGAGGCATTGAAACTTAGGGAATATAAAGACTACAGAAACTAACAGACTGATCATTGGATTTCTGAGTAGTCGTCAGGAGGCTTACAAAGTAGAGTCATTCGTAGAGATTAGGTTTCTGTAGTCGCCTGAAGGTTGGGGGAAATGAGTTGTTAGACTCCCTCTAAAGTACTAGCTTATGAAATAGTTTTTCGAAGGTAAGGCAGAGACTAAACAAATGATCCTGACTTTGCCCCATTCTGAGTTTGAGAGAATCTTTGAGTGAATTCCGTCTGTCAAATACGGATGAAGCAGCTTGTTATGCTTTGAGTGGAAAGTGATGGTGAGGGACATGGAGATCTTGTAATTTGGTGAGAATTTAATACTTTGAAGGTATTGGAATTATGAGGATATAGCCACTGACAGACTGAATTTATGAGTTTTGGGCAATCTCCTAAGAGTCGGTTGATTATTCTATTCCCGGTACATAATTGATGTTTCTTTTGGAGTAATTAAGGGAATCCGCTTTGATAAGTTCCACTAAAGCTCGTGTCCCTTAGAAAATATTTTAAAGGTTTTACAATTCTGGAGAGATGGATGCCGACTGATCCTGATTCGGACAACCGGGGAACACGCTAGCTCCATATGAGCGAAATGGGATTAGGATAGCCTTTTGATCCTTTGGGAAAGATTTGAGATTTTGCCTAGGTTTAAGGTATCGAAGTCCTTTTCTTATACCTAAGATTTGAAGCTATGGTCAGGGGAAAGGTATGGACATTGACCTTTTAAAATTCAGAGATTGGATGAAATTTTGAGAGCTTTTCCGAGGGTTATCTTTTGGTTGGGGTTGTCATAAGTTAAGAGATTGGTTGTCACTAGCATTGATGAATGTCGGCTCTATGATGGGTTTCCCAAAGTTAGGAGAAACAAGGATGTGGAGGATCTGAAATTACACCATTGTGGCAATGGGAGGAGTCTTAGGGATCCTTTGAGGGTTGAGGGGTGAATTCTTGGAGGTGAAAATGGTAAAACGGTAATTTTTTGCCTGCGGGTCGAGAAATGTGAAGATGAGGGTTCTTTTTTGTGATGCTTCACAATAGGAAGTCTTATATAGATGAGAGAAATTCAGTGATCTGAATGATAGATAGTGAGTTCTGGGCCCTTGAAGGAAAAAGGGCAAAATGTTAATTTTTTCACCTGTGATGCTTTACTAACAAAAGGCTTATGGAGGTCAGAAAAATTACAAACAACATGAGTGGATTCTTGAATGTGGACTCTCAAAGTTCTATTGATGCTTTTGTGAGAGATTAGGATTTGTCTTGAAATGGTGCATTTTGGGTTGTAATAGGGTGTTTTGACTGGTTCATTGTGAGTGGAATATTTGAAAAGACTTCTATGGGAATGCCTATCCTCCTAAAGTCCAGGTTTGTTCTTCCTAAACCATTGGTGCATAGAGTCTTGATGCCTAAATGTTGTTATGCTGTCCTTATGCTATCACATGACCCAAGTCAAATTTTGGGTGCTGACAGTAAGGAATCAGAGCTGGATTAATGCATTTGTAATCCCCCCTAGTCTAGTTTATCACCAGCTGTAAATCTCCATAGACCTTGATCTAGCTCCTAAGTTTTTTAGGACCTCAAGTGCTCAAATAAGGGCCTCGTATTCCACTTGGTTGTTAGTGAATTCACCTTTAAGCTTAAGGCTGAATATTGTGGTCGTCCCTCCCAGGGACTTGATAAGCACTCTTGTACCAAATCCTTGCTTAGTCCTAGATCCATCAAAGTATAATCACCAAAGGATGAGGCTAACATAATCATCTTTGATTTCCATATGACCTGGTTAACACTGATGGTCAGCCAAGAAATCCGGTAAAGCTTGGCCTTTCATGACTTTTTGTGTGACATAAATGAGATGGAACTCAAGGAGTGTTAAAGTCTATTTCCCTATTCGACCTATCACTATAAGTTGTGATAACATGTATTTTACAACATCGGTCTAGGCTACCACATATACAACATGTGAAGGAGATAGTGTCTCAACTTTACTAATGAAAAATACAGGGTTGGGAACAATTTCTCTATCATTGAGTAGTTACATTATATTTTTTGCCGGACTTGAGTCAAATAAAATACTGAATGTTCATGGACATCTTCCTTATCTTGAGCTAACAGACTTGCAATTGAGTCATCAGTGGCTGAGATATAGAACTTCGAGGGCTTGACTCTCCTCAGTGGCATTAATATAGGTGGCCTTGACAAATACTCCTTGACTGCTTTAAATGCTCGTTGGTGTACTTTTTTCCATTGAAATTCTTTGTTCCCTTTGTCTGAAGCAAAGGTGAAAATGCCTTCATTTTTCGTACCATATTCAAGAAGAAACACCTCCGAAAGTTAATCTGCCCAAAGTAACCTGTGCAACTCCTTCTTTGTAGAAGGTAGTTTAGCTTGAATGATTGTTTTGGCTTTGTTTTGGGCTATCTCGATCCCTTGGCTGTGTACCAAGAAACCAAGAAAGTTGCCTGCATTTAGGCCAAAAACACATTTTAATGGGTTCATCTTTATTTGATGTTTCCTCATTTTGAGGAATCCCTTTTCTAAGTCAAGCAAATGATCATCGAATCTTTGGGACTTAACAACAATGTCATCGATGTATACCTCCATGAATTTTCCTATCATATCATGGAATAAGTAATTCATGGCTCACAAATAGGTGGCTCTAGTGTTTTTCAAGCCAAAAAGCATAGCTACCCATTCAAAAGTTCCTATCAAACTAGGACATCGAAAGGTTTTTATGCCTGTCCTTTTTGGCTATGAAGATTTGGTTGTAGCCCGAGTGTCCATTCATGAAAGAAAATATTTTATACTCAGCAACCCCATTAACTAATAAGTCAGCTACTGGCATACGGTATTTGTCTTTTGGAGTAGCCACATTGAAATTTCTAAAATCTATACAGACTTGTAGTTTCCCATTCTTCTTGACTACCGGCACTACATTTGATAACCATTGAACATACTTGGCAAGGTGGATGCATCCAGCATTGAGTAGCTTCTTGATTTCTTCATTTAACTTTTAACACCACCTCATTAGTCATTCATCTAGGAGGTTGCTAGAAGGGAATGTATCCTTCCTTTGTCGACAGTTAATGCTTGATCAACTTTCTATCCAGACCTAGTATCTCTGAATAGTCTCAAGCAAAACAGTCCTTATATTGCCTGAGAACCGTCTTTATCTTCTCGTACTCTGATGGCTCAAGCCTAGCACTGACATATGTTATCCATGGGTTCCCTATCGAACTCAAGTTCACCTCTTTCATGTCATCCTAAACTTTGGCCTTCAAATCATCTGACTTGGCTAGGACCGTACTCAATTCTTTCACCCTATGGCTTCAAGCTCATGGGAGCTTTTGGATGTGATATACTTAATAAGGTACATCTTGATTTTTCTCTTTGTTAGAAAACCTAACAATCTTTTCATGGCCATTCTAATAGCCTTTGCCTTTGCTTTATCAGAGTCAGTCATCAGTTTCCTTTTTATCGTATGAACCTGATTCCTTTAGCCCTTTTAGTAGGCTAGGCTTTTCTAGTTCTCTGCATAGATCTTTGAACTCGTCTTTTATGAAGGAAGCATCCTCTCATGTTTTCTAAACTATAACTTCTATGGGATTTCCTTCTCCATTATATCCCATAAGCTTGACTGTTCTGACGTTATCATCGTATAGTTGAGCCTTGACATTGTTTGTTGAGGCAAGAAAAGGCTTTTCATTTGCATACACCACCTCAACCAAGTTATTGTTATTTCAAAATAATAGTAATTGGTGTAAAGATGAAGGGACACACCAACTCAAGTGTATCCAGTCTCTGCCTAGTAATGCGCTATAATTCGAGGAAGTGTTAACCACAAAGAAAGCTGTTACTTAGGTCCTGATCCCCACTCTTAGTTCGAGGGGGAGAAATCCTCTCGTTTTAGTGGCATTACTAGAAAATTCATAAATAGAAACATTTGTTAGTACTAAGTCCTTATCAGTTTTTTATAATTTCTTCATCATGGAGACCAATAGTATATTCACTGATGCCCCTTCATTGATTAATACCCTACTTACAGGCTAACCCTCCATATATACCTTTATGTACAATGGCTTTAAATGTTAGGTCATACCTGTGGGCCTCAATTTTTGCACGATGGGTAAATCCCTTTTAAAAGAGATTTAACTATCGTAGAAAAATCCCACAATATTTTGGAGTCACCGCCATCCTTTTTAAAGATGTGGATGGACATCGGTTCTGAAAATAGTTTGAAATGTCTGACTCCATGTTGAACTAGTCAACTTTTAAAGACTCCCAGGTAAGTGGTTTGATTATGAGTTGGGGAAAGTATTAGGCACCCCACCTCATCCGCTTTCATGTTTCCCTAATTTAAACCTGTTATAGTCTAATGGTCAACTTGATTTATCAAACTATTCATCTTACTCTTTTCTTTTTATCTCATTTTGTTGAGATTAAGCAAGGGATCTATATGTCATTTCTGCCAAAATTTTAGTAGCATAACGGCTGTAATATAAACCCCCTAGGGATGAATAGTGATTTGCATGTCCCTTTTTTAATAACCTGATAGTCAACAATTAAAAAAAAAACTCTGAATATAATATACATCCACAACATCATCACTGTCCACCCGATAGCTCCGTACCCATCATCACCAATAATATTCATCATGTGCATATATATAATAAAGTGCACTAAGTTATCCAAATATATTACATGACTAAGCAAAGTTCAAAATGTAACCATGTTTATAGTTGTTAAGCTGTTATAGGTAGCTTAATCCATCATTTACCTTTTGTGTCTAGCTAACAACTGGCACAACTATGTTGTCACCTTACAACCAAAGCCTTTAGATGTTTACTGCATATAAAATGATTTGCAATTAATCCCATTATACACTTTAAATGAATTAACATAAATCTCAGGGATGGGGTTAAAGAATATACCTTATTTATTGCTTTTTATGTGACCAATAAAACATGAAAATGTTAATTTATAATCATGTGGAAGAGTAATTCATACATACATGTAGTGGAAACTTACGTAAGATGATCCAAATATTAAAGGAATAAATATGGCATATTCATTCTAAAAAATGAAGGTATTCTACATTAGAAATTTTGCCTAAGAATGCAAGGAAAGGCATGGGAGTAGAAACCAAATTCACATCAATTTAGAGAAATAAAGAAAGTGTGAGCATGATTGAATTTATAATCATAATGCTAACACAAAGACAATTAAATCTGGGAGACCCCAAAATTAATAACAGGTGATAAATCCTATTCCTAAAGGTGAGACATGAATATATCTAAAAGTAGAGAACCATAACGCAAGAAATGCATTGTTGTGTAAATAACAAGAATCTTAGCATGGGTAATATTGCATTAAAAGGATATGACCAATACAAAAGGGTTTATTTCATCAAAACAAATATAGCAACTTGATATAAGCCCTACAAATCCAATTCAAAGAATATGTATATGCAAAAAATGAAGTGAAATCTAGTTTAGGGAAATTATTCCATTGTGTTTATTTCAACATGAAAACTATCTTTCAATATAGAATGAAGATTCAAGTATATATAAAAGGATAAATAATGAAAGGAAATTTAAATTGGGGCAGTCAAAAATTCCTAAGTTAATCAATCATTAATCAATTTATTAACATGTTGACATTTGGCAAGAGATCAAGCTATTCGAGACTTCCCAAAATTCAGATTTGTCGAACCAAAAGAGAAGTCCTCACCTTCCAAGAAAACAAATAAAACTTAGGAATGCCAAGACAACACAACAGCCATTATCATCAATTGGACCAATCATATAAGCTCTGCTATGAAGTTTCAAATGTGTTCACAGGCTGACACAAGCCATTGAATGAATTTTCAAAGAATTTATACCAAACAAAGCAAATAAACACAATAAATTCACAAATAAATCCACAAACTGCCAAGAAACTAATAAGTTGGCCATAAAATCTCCACTAAATTATATAACTTACTCAAAATGACTGTGCACTAAACTAAAAAAATTAAATTAAGGGGGTGTAAACTAGCTATCATGGATGAAGGCAAACATAGGTTCTCCCAAAGTAAACAAGGTTTACATTATTGGTTAGAATTTCAATCAGCATACTATATGAAGCCTATAGGTAACTAAATACGATGGGTCTTGGCTAGCATAACTAGGCACCGTCCCCAAATGACATCTTTAGATTGACTCACCACAGTCCCACTTATAGCTAATGAATAAATGAACCTTAATGTAATGTGATGTGATAATTCACAAGTGTACAATAATAAATCAAGTAATATAATGATAAGAAAGTGTTGAACCCACAAAGATTGTTTATGCTACTAATTATCGAAATTAGCTAATATTAATTTTATTTGAAAAATCAAAGATTGTGATGACTAAGGAAATTTTAAATAAAAACTAAAAATAACTAAATCAAAATTAATCAAAGAAAAATACTCAAAGACAAGAAATAGATGAGATTCAACAATTGATCAAAACACTAAGGCATCCAACTCACCATAACCAATTCAAATCACTTCCTCGGATACATGCTTTTAGAATTAATAACCTAAGTTAAAGGTGAAAAACCCTACTCTATTCAAAAATCTCTCTCGAGCATTAATAAATTACCTACACATGTTAATGTACTATATCTCTATGCAAATTTAAACATATGCAAGCACCTTAGGTTCTATGGAATTTCTAACGTAACCACATAAGCCATGCAACATCTCTGCTAACATATTGATTATGTTATTTCATCACAAGAAGCTAACATTGTATTTTACCTCTCGGTCACCATACCATCAACAAATCATTCATATATTGACCAGATACATGAAAGCATTAAGAATAGTAATGAAATATTCAACAAAGAATTATAAACTTAAAAGCATGAATTATTGGAATCAGATTGTCATGATTAGGCTACATCGTAGCCTTAGCAAATTAAATTAGTTCATCATAAAATAAATATAAACCAGTCTTAATTGAAAACATTTAAAAAATATCAAAACAAAGAGAGGAAAAAGAGAAGAAAAGAACTATTGTTGGCCGAAATCTCTAACTCCTAGTTACTCTAATCCGATCTCCCTCCTTGCCTCAATGGTATGAATTCTCTCTTTCAAAATCCTTCAATGGTGAATGTTTTCTCCAATTTTCTCCATGATCAAAGTGTATGTGAAGCCCCTTATTTATAATCTCTTGGTCAAACCCCTTATGGTAAGATTTTGAGAATATTCTTGCTTGATTCCCAAGTTGAGAAAGGACCTGTCACTTATGGCATGATTTATTCCTTTATAATGATTTATTTAGGAATAGTTGTCAACATATGATTTGTATCTCTATCTCGTAGCTTTTTGTGGCCATAAGAATCACGTCAATCAAATCTCTGAAGCAAAAGTTATTCCCAAATTACTGAACTATATTTAGAAAATTTCTGGATTTTCGAGCTTCTACTTGTGACGTGATTTTCTCCTCCAAAACGAATTTTAGGGGCAACATTGTTAACATGAGAGTTGTATCCCTATCTCTTAGCTTTCTATGGCTACAAGAACCACCTTAATTAGATCTCTAGAAAGGAAGTTATGCCCAAAATACCAAAATAGGTTCAGACAATCCAAGAGATAATCATGGCAAAACAAGGATTATGAAAGTTGTCAGCACCTAGTTTCCCTTTTTCTTCATTACTTGGTCCTCAAGATGGATTCTTTTTTTTTCAAAAGAAAACTCCTCTTTTTAGCTTTAGGAATGTTGACTATTTAGTTGGCTTAGTCCTCAAGCTTGACTCAATTAATTGCTTCAATTTTTCTAAAATTAGCTCCAAAGCCATATCACCAATCTTCTAGCAAATTTTAGTCAATACTCCAAATCAAGTCAGGAAAAATGTCAAATCACTCCATTTTGAAGAATAATACACTTCCTACTCCAATTAATCCAAACAAGAAGAAATAAGCTAAAAATAAATATAAACAATTTGAAAACATGAGAGACAAACATAAACTTAAGCTAAAAATGTATGAAAATAGTGATAAAATATAAGCACATCAATCTAGAACTTAAAGGATCGATCCTGGATAAAGTCAACACTTCTCTAGTCTTAGAAAAGTGTCTAAAAACACCCTAGATCAAGCTGGGAGTACCCTGGATCAATCAAAAAGTGGAAAAAAACTAATTTTTGGCTTTGGAAACTTCCAATTTTGGCTTAGTTAGGGTTCTACTTCATCTAGGACTCTTATGAAATCTATGTAAATGACTAAACTTGACCTAAATTGACCAAAAATTACAAAGAACAAAAGAGAAAAGAAAAATCAAGGAAAAAACTAGGATTTTTTAGGATTTTTTAAGAACAAAGCTAGGAATGGATTTGCAATTCAACAAAGAGGTAATAAATTGTGTAATCTATCATTTTTACTTAGGTTTTTGGTTGTCTTAAACTATTAATCTCATTTTTAAGAGTTTTCACAAGTTTTACATAAGTTCTGAATGAGTTTTCAAGTAAATATGTTAAGAACCATTGAAGGATTACATAAGAAGGTAAAGACTAAGTTTTTATAGAAAAAAGTAATTGTTTTTCATAAGTATATGTTAAGTGTATGTATTGTCAATCCCATGTCAAAACAGTCAAACTGTAAAGTAAGTGTCAAGTCCAAGAGAGTGCTCCAAGCTCGAATGAAAGAAGGCTAAGAAGGACTAAAGGCTTGCAAGATTAAGACACGTACCAAAAGTGAAGAAAAAAGTTGAAGACTCAGGTCAAGAAGGCTAGAGTAGAAGGCTGACAAAGAGAAGGTTGAATAGATGCTTATGACATGCTCAAACCTTAGAAAAATATCCACACTTTATACTATACACTAAAGTCACTAATATTAAACATAAGACTAAGTGTAAGGTGCTAAAAATGGCCAAAATACATTTGTGGTTGTCCCAAAAAGATGAAAGAACAAGATCCAAAACCAAAAAGGTGGGACAGAACAAAGTGTAAAAAAATAGCAAACCCTGATCGGTCACGGCTGATTGATCACAGATCTCGTGATCGATCATAAGTCAAATTTCAGGCCAAAATTGAATTTGCAAGAGTTTTGTTCTCAAACCCTAATGGATCACACTTTCCTGATTGATCACGAAAATTGTGTGATCAATCATGGCTATGAATCTCATAAAAATCATACTTTATTTTGGAGATTTCAATCCGAGGATTCTCAAGACTTGTCCATTTGAAAGTGTTCTAGTCCTATGGACTGAGATTAGACTTAGCTCTATAAAAGGGTAATAATACCCTAAAATCAAAGGAGAGACAGAATACGTAAAAGAGAGAATTCTTGTCTAAGAAGAATGACTAGTCTAAACACCTAAAAACCTAGTTGTTATTGAGTGAGTAATCTTGTGCTGCTGTAAATACTTTCTTAATCACTCTCCAAGTGTTTTACATCGAATATCAAAAGAGCAAGAAAAACAATCTCTGCTGCATTTTCAAACTGTGGAAGAAAAGGTACATCAGCTCATTAGAAGGAGCATCCACCACGGGTATACATTGGCATATCAACCTATATGAGGTAAATCTGTATTTACTAAATCATTCATTTTTTGAATCCCTTCCGCTGGAGACACCGGAAGGAGTGTTGCACTCTTCGGAGACATAGAGTGTAGGTAAAGTTTTCTTAGCAAGTAGAAAGGGTTTTGTGTAAATTTTACCCAAAATGTTTGTACTTCAATTTAAATAAAATTACAGAAGCTCTGGATTGAACTTTAGGAGTGGATGTAGGCGTGAGTGCCGAACCACTATAAATACTTGTCTTGTGGTTTTGTGTGATATCTTTACTTTGTGTTCATTGGAGTAGTTGTACATGTAATCATCCTTGTGTGCTATTAAAGTAAGTATTAATAAGCCCAGTCAGAAAGGATAATTTAATCATTTGACTCTCACACATTAATTGGTAGATTAAATAACATAATTAAACAAATGAATTAAGGAAAACTAAGTTAATCAAAAAGAGTGCATTCAATCCTATTCACCCCCCTCTAGGATAGAATTTCAATTGGTTTCGAAGCCAAGTTGGTCATATAGGGCTTTACAACTCGAGTCAAAGATCCTATCCAACTAGAGGAAATCAAATAGGACCAACATGGTAGAGTCATACTCTACCACAAAACCACCATTTTTCGATGGGTCAAATTATCCATATTGGAAAATATGAATGAGCACATTCTTACAAGCTCTAGCCTTGTTGGTGTGGATGGCTATCCAAACCAAGTTGACAAAACCCACTAATCTAGAAGGAGAATGAACGGCACATCGCAACACACATCTTGCAAATTACAAGGTATTAAATGCCATTTTCTGTGCAAAAAGTCCTACTGAGTTTAGGTGCATTCGTAACCTCACAGCGGCCAAGGATGCTTGGGAAGTTTTGGAAGTCACCCATGAGAGAACTAGTGCAATAAAGAAATCTAAGTTGCAAATGCTCACCTCTAGGTTCAAGGAACTTAAAATGGAAGAAGATGAAAAATTCATTGACTTCTACATTAAGTTTCAAGACCTATAACTATATTAGGCCAGATTAGGAAAACCTATAAAACCAGTTGATGTAGTAAGAAAAATCCTT
>JAOXJP010120442.1:0-13869 GCA_025762735.1 Platanus orientalis | reverse complement strand
GGCTACATGTCATGCACTAATTGCTAATGGAGTGGTATGTGTTCAAAGAATCCTTACCCTAAGATTGGATTAGGTGCACCCCTTAATGGGTGTCAACAATGTAGCCCCAACTAGTAGGTGACACATCACATTGAAAAAGCGATTTACTCTTTTTGGGGGTGTTTTCACTTTTTTGATATGACATGTCACCCTCTGATTATGGGTGCACCAATGACATCCGTTAAGGGGACGCACATAATCCTTTAGCTTGCCTCCTACGTGAAAATCCTGGCTCTGGCCCTAGACACATCAACACCGAAAGGTGAAAAGCAACGCCACTTTAAGTGCTGATGTGTCTGCCCCTGATAGGGGGGACCTTGGTCATTCATAAAGGAGTCGCACCAAATCCTAAGCGATCATCTCAGCTCAAAATTTTCACACAAGAATCAAGCAAAGGATCGGCTCAAGCTCGTCATAAGCCTTAGGTAGAACCTAGGTCGGCACATCAAAGGGTTCAAAAGCTTTTAAAAAAAAAGTAATAAATAAAAAAATAGGTGTTTGTCTTAAATCGGACACATATTGTCTGTTTTCAATCATATCATACGTTAGCTCTACTTGTTATGGTCATAGGATTTGCTACAGCATAAAAAACGTAGGGAACAACTGGTTCTGTTCACACCAGGTCCTAAACATAAACGTTCGGTGCATAGTGTTAAAACTAGAAACAGATTTCATATAAATAATAAAAATTGTACCCAGGACGGATTTGGGTAAACAACTTAGAGAGTGGCTAAAGTTGGAATGACATCAGGGCTGATACATCAGCACAAAAAAGTGAAATACACCTATGGGATCGGTTTATGAATGCTTCCCTTAACAAATGCTCACCGCCGCACCTTGTCAGGGGCGGACACAACAGCGATGAAAAATGATTTCCACTTTTTTGGGGGTGCATATTCACTTTTTGGCACTGATGTGCCGGCCGCCTGACAAAAAGCAGTGGCTTGCATTCGTTAAGTTGAACTTTTTTTATCTGTTCACTCTAAAGGAGATTGATGGCATTTTCGTCATCCATGTATAAAAGCGGTCTCTATATATACATGGATGGGGATCATGGACAATATCAAAGCCAAGTGTAGCAAACTACTCCATTAGCAAAGCTATGGTTGCCGAAGAAGGCCGTGGAGAGTTCACAGAGGATGGGACTGTGGATCTCAAAGGAAACCCAGTCCTTCGATCCAAGAGAGGGGGATGGACTGCTTGCTCCTTTATTGTTGGTAACTCTCTCTCTCTCTCTCTCTCTCTCTCTCTCACTCTCACATTCATTTTCTTAAGCACCGCCCACCCAGAATCTACTCCATGCTTTATCTTTAGAGAAATTATGCAGTGGCAACAAGTTTGAAAACTCTTCTTCTTCATCTTCTTCTTCGATTTTCTTCTTCTCTCTCTCAGAGTTGCTAAGAAGCACTCTTCCTCTAATGGGTATTCTGTAATATCAAGGAAGGGCACCCTCTCCTAAAGTCAGGCTCCCCCATCCTACTCCATGCTGTATTCCAAAGGGTATGTACCCTCTCGGGCACCCACATCTTCAAGCTTTCTCTCAGTTTACTTTGAATCACTCCTACTTTAATGGGTAACCCCGAAACCTTCTTGGGGACTTCTCAAGGCTTCAACTTTTTGTGGGTACCCAAGGTAGTGAAAAAATCACGAAATACACAAGGAAGATGATCATCTTCACTATTGGGTATCATTGTTGTTTGGGAGAAAACTACTCAGCAAAAACAATGGTTAGATTTGGCGAATCTAACAATCATTGAAAAAGCTATTATCAATGGTGTTTGGTTCACCTATGGGTGACTTTATAATTAACAATCACAATGATACTTTAGACCGGCCCTCTTGAATATATGGTTAGATGATCATTTCTTGCCAACTATTCTCTTCTTACAGATTTGCTCATTACCATTAGATGACAAATTGTGAAAAATATAAACTGATCTTTACCAGAAAAAGAAAAAAGAAAAAAAAAAATTGGTTCATTTGATTCAATTGTCCTATACTCGTCACCCACTTTTTTGACCCAGTACCTACTACCTCTACTCATTAAGTTTCAACCTGTCGAGAAATTTATGTCATTTATTTCTCCCTTCTCTCTCTCTAGCAAATCTTATATGACCTCTGTAGTGGAAGCCCCATCTCCATGGACTGACGCGTGGCAAGTATTTGAATTTGCCCTCATTTTTTTGACACGTGTCATACTTTGACACGTGATGTGTTTTTAAATTTGGTGTCTTCTAAGTCGTTAAACTTCTGCTAACGTTCTGCCTATTTTGGTGGTCGGCTAAAAAAAATAAAAAACTCAATTTCACCTTTTCACTTTCATTGATTTTTCACCAAATGTCGACCACAGAAATAGTCAGAACCTTAGCAGCAGAAGTTTAACCATCAAGAGAGGATAAGAGTGTTTTGAACACCTACTTTTTGAATCGAGCACAATTTTTTGACACTTTTAACCTTATACACACCAAGTGTCAATCTGTGCAGTGGTCATACATTGGTCACAGAAGATTTGTTATCCCCCTCTCTCTAAAGTCATAGACATGAACATGCATTACACATGCAAAATATCTAGTCTATCACAAAGAAAGAAGATCTAAGTTATGGGGGAAGCTCATCTTTGTGGGTACACTGGTCCTTTGCCCCGACATGACACGATACCACTCATTTAATACCTTATCAGTCTTTTCTTATGTCATTTAGTAATAGAGGATGAATCTGAACATAAATCCAAGCATATATATATATGTATAGATCCAAGAAGGCTTCTTTCATGGGCCCAGTTCTAAAAAAAGGCCAACCAAACATCTTTAATCTTTAAAAGAAATTAAAACACACCACCAACTTGCATTATTTATTATGCTGATGGATGATGCTAGATCATGGGCGATGTGAAACTGTGTATTTCAATTCTTTAGTTTTTGATTATTTTCTTGACTTGGGGTTTTTTTTTTAGTTTACGAGGTGTTTGAAAGAATGGCCTACTACGGTATATCTTCGAATCTGGTTCTTTACTTGACCAGGAAGCTCCATCAGGGCACTGTCACCTCGGCCAACAACGTGACCAACTGGATGGGCACCATCTGGGTCACACCCATCTTAGGAGCTTACATCGCCGACGCTCATCTCGGCCGGTACTGGACCTTCGTCGTTGCCTCTATCATCTATCTCTCGGTAAGTCTTTGTTCATTCTTTTTTTTACTGCGAAGAAAAGTCATTTGAGCATTGGGTTTCAAATTTCGTTCTTAAAGAAGAAGGATGGTTGGCTCCGAATATATATACATTATCATAAATTAATAGGGTTACATTAAAGAATAGATATCACTAATCTAGAAATTTGAATTCCGTTTTCTATGAGGGAGGTGGGTGATAATGGGTGGGAAGATGTGTAGAATATTGAATTGAAGCTACGTATAGTAGGGAAGAATGAGCTAAGAAAAAAGTTTTTAAAGATTTTCTTTAAAACCTATCTTCTCGAGTCCATCAAAGTAGCAGTTTGACCAACTTATCTTAAGTCCAAGTTGAATATTTTTCTACTCTTTCCTTTTATCTAGAATCTAGGGAGCTTGTATATATATTTTTCTCATACCTTTATTTTCTTTTTGAAAGAGCCTATTATAGGGTGCCCATCTTGTAAGCTGCAAACCAAAGGTCTTATCGGGGCTGAAATCGTCTACGCCACCCCCCTGATGGGACACTCGGGGGAAGGGGGGGGGGAATCAATTCACTTTTTGGAGGTTTTTGATTCTCCCTCCTTAGTGTCCCATCAGGGGGTGTGGTGCAGAGGATTTCAGACTGGTCTTATCTACATGATTTGACCCATGGCTATGAGGTTCTTCTATTCAAACGAGTAGCAGGGACCACAAAGTGACACGTGTCAGAAGAGGCAATAAAGTCCAAGTTGGATTCAGTTGAACAGTAGGAAAGGACTTTATTGCCCCTAACGACCTTTTTTCGCCACTGTCACTCTGTGGTCCTTGGTCTAATATCAAGTGCGACACCCCCCTGATGGGACACCCAGGAGGGGGAATCAAAAACGTCCAAAAAGTGAATTGATTCCGCCCCCCGAGTGTCCCATCAGGGGGCGTGGCGCATACGATATCACCCCGTGGTCCATGCTACACGGTGGTCCTAGCTATGTGGTTACTACACGTGCTGTGGCTACAGAAGATCCTGACAGGTTAATGGGCAGTACTGGCCTGATGGACTTTTAGGATGGCCCAAGGTGGGTCCAGTCTAGGATGCACTTTTAAGGCTTGCTAAATGAATGGATTTCAATTTTTCTATTGTTATAAAAGTCAACAGATAAGGGTTGTCTTGAATTTGATCAGTGATCACCCATTTACCAATAAAAAAAGAATTTGATCAGCAAGTCCATATATCTAATCTTGGGCCAGGTTGGGGCTAGTGTTTCTGTCATGGGCCAGATACGAACAGAGCTGACTGGGCCCAAATCTAGCCTGTTAACAGACTGATTGCCAGCTAAAAGTCCATATATTTGTCTTTATAATGAACAAAATACCCTTTGACTAAATTGCCATTTTTGATTAATTGCAGGGAATGTGTCTACTAACACTAACGGTTTCAGTACCCGGCCTGAAACCGCCTCCGTGCCACGAAGTGGATGTTGCTAACTGTAAGAAGGCCTCGACATTACAGTTGGGCCTGTTTTATTGTGCACTATACATACTAGCAATTGGAACAGGTGGAACAAAACCAAACATCTCGACGATTGGTGCGGACCAATTTGACGATTTCAACTACAAGGAAAAGGCCCATAAGCTGTCCTTCTTCAATTGGTGGATGTTTAGCATCTTTACCGGGACCCTCTTCGCCAACACATTCCTTGTTTACATACAAGACAATGTGGGCTGGACTCTCGGTTATGGGCTTCCGACAATTGGGCTCTTTGTATCAGTGGTAATCTTTTTAGCTGGTACATCCTTCTATAGGCACAGGGTGCCCGCTGGGAGTCCATTTACTAGGATGGCCAGGGTCATAGTGGCTACCCTTAGGAAATGGAGGGTATCCGTCCCTAATGACCCTAAAGAACTCCATGAGCTTGCCTCGGAGGAATATGAAAAAAAAGGAAAGTTCAGGATTGACTCCACACCTTCCTTAAGGTTAGTAATAGTTTTGAACTTCTAATAGTGATCGGTTATGCTTAAAGGCACGGTATGGTGGTCGTGTTCTTTAAGACTTTAATCTCGAGTAGAACAGGTTACTGTGATACTCTCATATTTCCAATAATGGGCTTTGTAGTTTCATCTAATTGTTAAACGTTATGTGCATGTATCATGCAGCTTCCTCAACAAGGCCGCTGTAAAAACTGGTTCAAATTCCCCATGGATGCTATGCTCAGTTACCCAAGTAGAGGAGACGAAACAAATGATCCGAATGGTCCCAATTTTGATCGCTACGTTCGTGCCGGGCACGATGATTGCTCAAGTCAATACCCTATTTGTCAAGCAAGGTACCACTCTCAACAGAAACGTGGGGAGCTTCGTAATCCCGCCGGCCAGCTTAATCGCATTTGTAACAATATCCATGCTCGTCTGCGTTGTGATCTACGACCGGTTCTTTGTTAAAATCCTAAGGAGATGGACCAAGAATCCTAGAGGGATCACTCTACTTCAGAGAATGGGAATTGGCCTTGTTCTTCACATTATAATCATGATGACTGCATCTCTAGCTGAGATGAGAAGACTCAAGGTGGCCAAAGATCATGGTTTAGTAGAAAGTGGAGGGAGAGTTCCCCTCACCATTTTCATTTTACTCCCTCAATTTGTGCTTATGGGGACTGCAGATGCATTTCTAGAGGTAGCCAAGATTGAATTTTTCTATGACCAGGCGCCGGAGAGCATGAAGAGTTTAGGTACTTCTTACTCCATGACCAGCCTTGGCATAGGCAACTTCCTCAGCAGTTTTCTTCTTACTACTGTGTCTGATATCACCAAGAGGCATGGCCACAAAGGATGGATTCTAAATAATCTCAATGCCTCTCATTTGGATTACTACTTCGCATTCTTTGCGATACTGAACGTTTTGAATTTCATCTTCTTCGTCATTATAAGCAAGTTCTATGTTTATAAAGCTGAGGTTTCTGATTCAATGGCAGTGCTTAAAGAGCAAGGGATGTCGACGTTTAAGGTCACTAACCAAGAAGTGGCGATGACTTAGGTTGATTACCGGAGTTGATGCCAAAAGAAGCTTACACCACATGTTCTCAAATGAATCTGCAGCAAGTTCATATACATAATTTGAAACTACTTGTCGGCTTAGCGGCCGAGTACTGGATTCAGTAGTACATATTGCAAGAAAAGTGAGGGATTCTCCTTTGACAGAATTGTAAGGGTGGAAATGGCTTGGGGTGGTGTTGTTGGATACACTGTGTACTGTTTGGTTTATGTTTCATGTATTTGGTGGTCTTCCTCAATTGACAATGTACTGGTTATACTATGACAAAAAGAAGGATTGAAATATAGTTGTACAAAGCCTACAAGTTGTTACTTCAAACTGTACTAATAACAATATGAAAACATATACCACAATGCTTGAGTTCCTAAATATAGGATGAGAAAGAAGTAAACTGATCTGATCCATCCTCATCCCCTACAGAAGCTTTTGCATAAAAGCCTTCAGAGGACCACGATAGAGGATTTGTAATTACTCACACTGTTGGGTTAGTGTCTTGTATTCAACCCAAGGTATAACCCAGATGACGATCCGAAGAAAACCCAAATATGAGCAGTTTAGGCTGAAATTTTGACCCCATATTTTGTATTTGAATTGGGGTCTGGATCTGACCCGCAAAGATTAGGGTTTTGGGGGTTTATATTTGGGGGTTTCTCGATTTTTGTGCCACTGCACTGTTCATTGTAATCTCTGTTTTCTCTCATAGTGAAACCTCTCTCTCTCTCTCTCTCTCTCTCTCTCTCTCTCTTTCTCTCTCTCTCTCTTTAACTACAAGTTTTGCTTCCCAGTCTATTTGTATCTCCTAAACATCCTGTTTAAGCTGATGTAGGAGTTTTAACACACTTTTTTTTTGTTCAATACCACCACTTTGAATAACCCCTTGGCCACTAAGTTGATACAAGCTTTCTTCCAACTAGGCCATGAGGATAGTGGTTTAGCACACCATGTGATTACCAATTATCCAATCAATAATTAAAATGAGTAGAACAGATTTGCAGTTCCATACTTTTTTAAACTTAAAGGTGTGATTTCAATTTTTTTTTTCATTTTTTGCATATTGGGATATTGAAAACAAGTTACTATACAACAATCATTATTTAACCAAACATAACAGATTTTAATTCATCAGAAATTTTTATCCAAGTTATATTAAACGAATGAAAATACTAAAATATTCATCATGGTTCTATTTTAAAATGTGTAGACAAAAATTTCGTGCTAGGAATAAACACAAAAAGTAAAGCAAATTACAAATGTTGAAAACATGGAACGACTCTCTTTGTTTACACCCTTGACACGAGCGAATATCTCTGATTAACAATCGATGTTGAAGCTGAGAGCCTAACGGCATATTTATCCTCTTCAGATGTGTTGGTGTAACTTTCTCTTCAATCCAGGCTTCAAGTTTTATTGGTTATGAAGAAAACACCATGATCTTGCATTTAGAACTATGTGTGGGGTACTTTTGAGACTACAAAAAATGTTCTTCTCTCTAATAACGAACTGTAGTTGGTGGAAAGAATGTCTGGGTGCTTTAAACAAGTGAAAAACCTTCGAGATACTCTGAAACTTTGAAACTTTGGAGTTTTGTCTTGTCTTTGAGGCTTTTTTTCCATTGAAGTCTTCTACTCAAAGTCCTCCCTTTGATGTATAAAAGAATATTTATAGATTTTTTAGGTTTGATTCATCCATACCCTTGATTGGGTCTTGATTGGATTTTTATCCCTTTTTATCTTGAATTTGGTTGCAGTTCCTCTGCTTGGAGATAATACCATTTAAGGAATTTGTATATTCCTTTGTTGACATATCATCCCTTATTGGCCCTGAAAATCAATTTGGTAGATATTCCTTCATGTGGGACCCACATAGGCTTTGTCTTAGACTTTGGGCCTATTAATGGGCCAAACACATGGGCTGAGTGGTTTATGGATTAAAATGTACAAACCCAAACTTTGGTCTAATGGACTTGTCCCTTTAGGCTTCCTAATTGGTGCCATGGCTTTTGAGGAGCATATTTTGGAATGATGGACAAGAGATTCAACCAACTGAAAGCTCCTTAACTTCATTGTAGTGCGTGTCCTAAGGTGATCACGGTTGATGATGGAAGTTGCTACAATAGAGTTAGAGCTAAATGAGACATTTTTCTTACCTCCCAAGATAGCAATCCTGGAAGTAGCAACAATGATCTTCTTAGACATTATCATAGATTTTGACGTGTTGTGGATGTCAATTGAAAGATTAGAGGAGAGAGGGTCCCATAAGGAGAGCCAAAAATTTGTCGACACAAATTTCGTGCTTCGAATAAACACGCAAAGTGAAGTAAATTACAAATATTGAAAATATGGAAATGACTGTCTTTGTTTACAGCCTTTACATGAGGGTAGACCTCTGATTAACAATTGACATTGAAGTTGAGGGCCTAAAGGTGTATTTCTCCTCTTCAAATGTGTTGGTGTATCTTTTTCTTCAATCCACGCTTCAAGCTTTATTGGCTATAAAGAAAACACTATGATCTTGTACTTAGGGTTGTGCGTGGCATACTTTTGAGACCACAATAAGTGTTCTTCTCTCTAGCAATGAACTGTAGTTGGTGGAGAGAATGAAACAAATGCCTTGGTGCTTCAAGCAGGTGGAAGGCCTTCGAGATGCTCTAAAACTTTGGAGCTTTGTCTTGTCTCTGTGGCTTTCTCTTGTTGAAGTCTTCTGCCAAAAGTCCTCCCTTTGATGTATGATGAAGTATTTATAGACTTTTTATGTTTGATTCATCCATACCTTTGATTGGGTCTTGATTGAAATTTTATACTTTTTTGGTCTTGAATTCGGTTGTTGTTTCTCTATTTGGAAAGAATACAATTTAAGGAATTTTATATTCTTTTGTTAACACATCTTCCCTTATTTTCCCTAGAACTCAATTTGGTAGATATTCCTTCATGTGGGATCCACTTAGGCTTTGTCTTGGACTTTAGGTTTATTAACAGGCCGAACACATGGGTTAAGTGATTTATGGGTTTAAGTGAACAAATTCAAACTTTGGCTTAATGGGCCTGTCCCTTTAGGGTTTTTAATTGGTGCCATGGCTTTTAGGGAGCATCTTTTGGAATGATGGACAAGAGGTTCAACCACCTGGAGCTTCCCAACTCTCTTGCAATGCGTGTCTTAGGGGTTGATGATGGAATTTTCCATAGTAGAGTTATAGCCAAATGAGGCATTTTTCATACCTCTTGAGACAACAATCTTGGAAGTAGCAACAACGATCTTCTTAGATGTCATCATAGATTTTGATGTGTTGTGGATGTTAATTGAAAGATGAGAGGATAGAGGGCCTCATTGGGTGTACCAAAAATTTGTCGATACAAATTTTGTGCTTGGAATAAACATGAAAAGTGAAGTAAATTATAAATATTGAAAATATGGAAACGACTCTCTTTGTTTACACCTTTTTTATGAGCGTAGACCTCTAATTAACAATCAACGTTGAAGCTGAGGGCTTTACGGCGTATTTCTCCTCTTCAGATGTGTTGGTGTAGCTTTCTCTTCAATCTAGCCTTCAAGCTTTATCAGCTACAAACAAAATACCGTGAACTTGCACTTAGGGCCATGTGTAGCGTACTTCTAAGACCGCAATAAATTTTATTCTTTCTAACAGCAAACTGAGTTGGTGGAGAGAATGTCTTGGTGTTTTAAGCAAGTGGAAGGTCCTTGAGATGCTCTAAAAATTTAGAGTTTTGTCTTGTCTCTAAGGCTTTCTCTCTATTGAAGTCTTCTGCCAAAAGTCTTCCCTTTGATGGAGTATTTATAGACTTATTAGGTTTGATCCATACCCTTCATTGGGTATTGATTAGATTTTTATACCTTTTTGGTCTTGAATTTGGTTGTACTTTCTCTGTTTGGAAAGAATACAATTTAAGGAATTTTTATATTCCTTTGTTGGCACATCTTCTCTTATTTTCCTTGGAAATCACTTTGGTATTTATTCCTTCATGTAGGGTTCACATAGGCTTTGTCTTGGACTTTGGACCTATTAATGGGCGAAAGACATGGGCTGAGTGGTTTATGGGTTAAAGTGTACAAACCCAAACTTTGGTCCAATGGGTTTGTCCCTTTAAGCCTCTTAATTGGTGCCATGGCTTTCGAGGAGCATCTTTTGGAATGATGGATAAGAGGTTCAACCAATTGGGGGCTCCTCAACTTCGTCGTAGTGTGCATCCCAGGGTGATCATGGTTGATGATAGAAGTTGTTACAACAAAGTTAAAGCCAAATGAAACATTTTTCTTGCCTCTCGAGATTGCAATCTTGGAGGTAGTAACAACATTCTTCGTAGACATCATCGTAGATTTTGATGAGTTGTGGATGTCAATTAAAAGATGAGATGAGAGAAGGTCTCACTGGGGGTGCCAAAAATTTGTTGACACAAATTTCGTGTTTGGAATAAATACGAAAAGTGAAGTAAATTATAAATATTGAAAATATAGAAACAACTCTATTTGTTTACACCCTTTACATGATTGTAAAACTTTGATTAACAATCGACATTAAAGCTGAGGGCCTGAAGGCATATTTGACCTCTTCAGATGTATTGGTGTAGTTTTCTCTTCATTCCGGGCTTTAAGTTTTATCGGCTATAAAAACACCATGATCTTACACTTAAGGCCATGTGTGGCTTACTTCTGAGACCGCAAAAATTGTTCTTCTCTCTAGCAGTGAACTATAGTTGGTGGGGAGAATGAAACGAATGCCTTGGTGCTTTAAATAGGTGGAAGGCCTTTGAGATGCTCTAAAACTTTAGAGCTTTGTCTTGTCTCTGTAACTTTCTCTGCAGAAGTCTTCTGCCAAAAGTCCTCCATTTGATGTATGAGGGAATATTCATAGACTTTTTGGGTTTGATTCATCCATACCCTTGATTGGGTCTTGATTAGATTTTTATATTTTTTTGGTCTTGAATTTGGTTATAGTTTCTCTGTTTGGAAAGAATACAATTTTAGGAATTTTTGTATTTCTTTATTGGCATATCTTCCCTTATTTGCTTTGGAAATCAATTTGATTGATATTTCTTCATGTGGGGTTGACATAGGCTTTGTCTTGGTCTTTGGGCCTATTGATGGACCGAATACATGGGTTGAGTGGTTTTTGGATTAAAGTATACAGATTCAAACTTTGGTCCAATGGGCTTGTCCCTTCAATTGAGCTTAATTTATAGATTTAAGACACATGTATAACCTTAAGGACTTTTGTATATATTTGTGAGGGTGTAGGCCCTTATTTTCAATTTGTGCAAATTTTAGGTGTCTACAAAATGTCATAACATGCTATAATGACTCATTACCATCACTATTTCGTAAGAAACATGACAACCCGATGTCATTATCATCAAAATTAAAAAAAAAATAGTCATAACAACAACAAACACAATTGTGGTAACAGTGGTGAATTTTTTTTGGGGGTAAATTAACAGTAATGAATTTTGATTGTTATTAATTGTTATCACATTTTCATATTAGCCATCACAAGGTTGGGTTTTATATTCTATCATTTTAAAAATATTTTAAATTATGATAGGTCATATTTTGTATACTAAATAGAGTATATTTTGTATATAATTTGATAAAAAGTTCAATATAATTTGACTGTATTAAGAAGATTTTTTATATGTTCCGCAACATTATTTATTTATGACATACAAGGAGTGGCCATAAACATTTCTAAGTTTTAACATTGTTATTAAGATTACAATGGCGGTTATTTGAACAATGATTACCCAGAATATACAACCGCACCAGAGCTGACACCAAAAAAAGAAAAAGAAAACAAAATCATCATTGAAAGCTTGTAACACAAAATTTCCTAGATAATAAATATTTTTACTTTACAAAAAAAAATCCTAGATAATAAGTATTTTTTACTTGCATTCCACCAGTTTTGCCATATTTATATGAGATATATTAGGTGAAAGCAAGGAGTGGAGGATGGTTAATTTGCTCGTGCAGTTAGGCAAACTTCTTTATCATCCTCACGTTTTTAGGTCACTGACAACCATTTTTGCCTTCTTTTTGAGGCCCACTTTCCTCCATTTTAAATCAGTTTGGGCCCATGGAAATTTAGGTTTTGGAGCCTCACTTGGCTGGGCGTCTATAACTAGCAATCAATGTTTTGATTAAAAGATAAACCTTCCTGCCTTGGTGAGTGGCAACTGGCAAGGTCTTTAGACATCAATTATATCGACCATTCTAGGTTATGTTAGTGACCCGATTCGATTAAAAAAAAAAGTGTGGTCATGGGCACTTCTTGCTTGCAAGTGAAAAGTTAACTATGTGATGGATGATTTCGAGCTATAAATAAACATGTTAGGGTAAGGGTTAGGCATAGAACAAACTGAAATCTAGCTTTTGCTACTAGGTTTACCGTCTAGCTTCTAGGTTGGAGAAGTTTGCCATTGAAGAATTAGGACATGTTAGCATGGAGAAGCACCAAGGAGTGGCTAAGAGGGATGAACAACCTTACAGTAGCTCTATTACGTCTTCTTGCACAATTATGAGTGTGAGGTATGAAAAGTGCCAAAAGAATCACGCTGCTAATGTTGGAGGATACGCCGTGGATGGGTGCAGGGAGTTCATGGCTGGTGGTGATGAAGGAACGACTGGTGCGCTTACATGTGCCGTTTGTGGCTGCCACAGGAACTTCCACAGACGAGAAGTGGAGCCCAAGATACTGAGTGAGTGTTCTTCGCCTTTTGCCAACTGGAAGTGAAAAAGGAGGGCCTTACTTATATCAATAGAATAGGTTCATTTGATGAAATTAACTTATAGTTTTTCCTTTCGCATTTGAGTGTGTGTTTGTTTTTGTTTTTGTTTTGGGGTTGTATTTGAGTTTGTTATGTATTTTCCCCCTTCATGTGGGAAGCCATGGTTGCTCTCAACCTCCCGTCCTTGTAATGAGATATTAAGGAACCAAACTGGATGTATTGCCCTTTATGTATAAAAGAGGGCCATGTATTAATTGTGTTATTGAAAAGAGATTAGGGATTCTTTTTCCATTCTCTTTTTCCATTTACCATCTTAGCCCAATTGTTGTAGTTTAATAAGATGCATATTGGAAAGGAGGACAGTAGATGAGGTGGTCCTACTCTGTAGGTAGGGATGCAAGTATCCTATTATTATCTGAATTCGGTTCATATTCGGGTCCGTTTAAAGTGAATACAACCATATATGTATCCAATTCAATTAAATATCTGTTCATTTAAAAAATATCTGATTATAAATGAACCAAATATGGATATATATACATCTGTTCCGACTATTATCCGTATTTGTTTATATATATATAATTTTATGTATTATATATTTATACCTAATGACTGGTTTTAATTTAGTAGTTATATTTTATTAATGTAGGTTATGTTACATTATAGTAGAATTTATAGATACTTTTAACATTAACCCTAACCCAATACCTTATGGATACAAATATATTAACTGAACTTAATGAATTTTGTAATCAGATATATTCGTATACGTATCCAATATTTGATTACCTTAATGGATATGAATATGAACTTTTGTGTATCCAACAACAACAACAACAACAACAAACAGCCTTATCCCAACTATTTGGGGTCGGCTACATGAATCCTGTTCCGCCAT
>JAOXJP010120431.1:0-13869 GCA_025762735.1 Platanus orientalis | reverse complement strand
CTTTATTACTTGATTGTTAATCTATGAGGTTTTGTTGAGTTCACTTCACTTGATTGGTAGATCTATGGGATTAAGTGAGTTTTCATACATGATGTATTACTCCCTTTGATTTCCTACCATTTTTTTCATGGTTATTCTTCAATATGATTGATATTTTAGTTTATTCACCATTTGATTGTTAATTTATGAAGTTCTTGTGGGTTCATATCATTTGATTTAAGATCTATGAGATTTTAGTGAGTTTACATACTTGGTGTTCTACTCCTTTGTTCTCTTACAGATTTCTTCATGATTATCTCTTTTTTTAATTAGTATTTTGATTTCTATATCATTTGATAGTAAAGTCTTTTAAGTTTTGCAATATTTTATCACTTAATTTGTAATTCCATCAGATTACGTGAGTTTTCACACAAAATATATTAATCTCTTGAATTCTTGTCATTCTGTTCATTGCAGGTCCTTAGTTTAGAGGAGATTTCAATTTCCCTTCATTTTGGTTGCCTTGTGGTATAAGTGTGGTAAGTTTCCTTCATCCAAACACTAAATCCATAGAGGATTAGTGAATTTTCAAGTTGACTGCTCTATTCTTACTATTTTCTACACTTTCTTTTATTTTCTACACTTTCTTCTATTTTTTGTTGTCATTTTAGGAGAAATGACAAATTTTCATTACTTCTTATTAAATTTATATGAGATTGATGATTCCAACTATTCTATGGAGTGGTTTAGTTTATTTCCATTATGCCTTGGTATGGAACTTGATTAACATAAAATTCTAAATTTTATTTGTAAATGATTAAATCTATTCCAATCTGTGTATGTATTGGTTAAGATTTAATTCTTCTACCTTGCTACGATAATGAATTCATTAAAATCCTAAGCTTCTCTCTATGATTAAATGTAAGAAGGTTGAGTCCGTATGAAAATAAAAAGGGAAAAATGATTTATACTCCTTATGCTTGATGTTTGCCTTGATTTTCCCATAGATGAGATTCATATCCATATCATCATTGCTAGTTGGTAGACTTTACTTATCTTAATTGACTCTGAGCTCTGTTGCTTATGCTATCTTGTATGCTAGTTTGTCATTTATGCTATTATTATACTTTCCACTTGATTATATCCACTTACACTTGATTTGATGAGCTTCATATTAGTATCATTACATCCACATGCATGACTTATTTGAGACTTTTACACTATCTTTGGTTTTAAAAAATTAGAAGATGAATTTTCGAGCATTTGGTTTTGGTGTGAGTATGAGCTACTACTTTTCGTTTGGTTTTAAGTTTGGTATTTACACGGTATCACTTATGAGTTTTGTTACCTGGACTTCTCTTGCATTGTATCCTTATGAAGTTACATATTACTCTATATATGCATTGATTTTAAAATACCGTTATAATTTCGAGGATTTTGTTTTGGACCCAATCACCGGGTGGCATTACTAGGTGAAGACGGCACCAATTGCCAACCAACCCTTGATGCCCTTCGAGATTTTTGCAGACTAACCCTTGATGCCTTGGGGGATTTTTGCAGACTAACTCTTGACGCCTTAAAGGATTTTTGTGGGTTATATTAGTCTATTGACCCATTTCAGTTCAGGTACCCAATCACTGGGTGACATTAATAAGTGGAGACAACACTAGTTACCCACAACCCTTGATGCCCTAGGGGATTTTTTATGGGCTAACCCTTAATGCCCTAGAGGATTTTTGCAAGCTAACCCTTAACACCCTAGGGGATTTTTGTGGGCTATATTGGTCTTATGACCCAATTTCTATACCCGTAATCACCGAGTGACATTAATAGGTGAAAACGATACTAGTTGTCCACCATTTATGTTCTAGATTTCAGTTTTGTCAAAGACCCTACATGGGTCATACAATATTTTTATTTTGCTAGAAGCCCTACGTGAGCTAATCTGTTGGATTTGGTACGAGGTGTTTTGACAAAATTTGGTTCAGGAACCCTACATGGATTGAGTTGTTTTGATCCGAAATGTGTTTTGGTGGAAACCCTTTATGGATTACAGGAGTTGAAAGCTGTATTAGGCTTTCATGAGCATGCATAAGTTTTGAGATTTATTAACTAAGGCAACTTATTTGAGAGGTTCTAAGGCCTATTTATTTATAAGTATTTTTTAAGCTGATATTTACATTACATGTTGCACTTTCCTTATGAGTTACACTTTGTTGATTTCAGTTATAGACTCTTGTTAATTTGACTTATTACTTCTGCACCCTTATTAGATTCTGATCATTGTTGTAGTTAGTCGACTCTTATATATTCATCTATTCTGATTTGGTGTCATTCTATACTCATGACATACGATTTATTCCATGAGACATTATGTATATTCTCTCACAGGCTTTATAGTTTATCCATGTTTTAACCCCCTTTCAGATGACACCTTGTAGCACAGGATCCTTAGTAGGTTTAGTTCAGAGAGATGGTTTGTGGGGATGAGTGGACCGTCCACGTTACTTCCTTTTGTCTGTTTATTTTCAGCACTCATGTATGAGACACGTTAGGTTTTGAGACAGAATTTAATTTAGTTAATTAGTGGTTTTACTTGAGATGATGAACATGATGTTAGCCCCTTTAGATGACCTATTTGATAGTACTATTTAGATGCTTATGGGTATGTTTAATTTGATAGATGGGATTAATAGTTATTTGTTATGGATAGTGGGGGTTTTCATTATATTCCACTGTGTAGTCTAAAATGTGAATGTTTATATTTCTCTGCATTTTATGGATGGAAGTTATTATCTTTTGATTATGCTTCCTCTATGAATGTTTAGTAATTGAGGATAGTAATTAGATAAAAGAATGAATATATATATATATATATATATATATATATATATATTTACACTAAAAATCAGTAAGTTAAGTAAGAAACCCTTTCCACAAGGAAAGGGTAATGTCACACTCCGAGATCCGTGTGATGTGCACGTGCGTTTCCTTATATTACTCCAATTTTTATGTGTGGATTTTGGAGAGTGATAGCTACACTATGACAATCCAAAATAATGTTCTGAATCTTTAGTGGGATATGAATCTGTCTATTGTTGAGGACATTTACACTCACGCTACTATCACCTTCAAGTTAAATTGGATATCCCAAAAATTCATGAGCCTGTATGAGCCCTAAGTAAAACGTTGTTGCTTCTACTTCTTCCAGGGTACATGGTGACAATACTTGTGTTTCCCCTTGGATAAAGCATCCATTGTGATCTCTTACAATTGTTGCAGATGCATAATTCATACCTACTGCTCCATCAACATTGATTTTCAGAGAATCTAATGGTGGGTGTCTCCAGTGATGATGAAGATGCATTATTGTTTGTTGCTCACAGATGGTGGAGTTATCACTTGTAATTTCTTGCTCCATGTTGTATGCCAAAGTTAAGTGGTTTGCATGAGAAATTATACCTTATGCAACTACTAATTTATGCTAAAAACAACTTTATTTTTGGTCTTTCAAATGCACCATAGTATCATGGCTCCTCATAATAGAATCTTGTCTGATATTGAAGATGATAACCAGTCTCTAATCCAATCTTGAAAATATCTGTTGCATTCCCCAACTCTAAGACCTAGAGTAGATCCAAACATACCAATTAAACCACCTCATAGCCGAAGAGTAAATGATTAGTTGTTCCACTTTCTTTTTTCACATATAATGGACAAGTTGGATCACCTCCTAGTATTATTTTAGCCATCTTGCTTCCCAAAGGCAGTGCTCCATTTTTACATATCCATATAAACATAATTACTCTGGGGGAACCTGTTTTTCTGTTCAAATATTCAACCAAAACTCTATATGACCAGAATCATTCAATACTGATGTGGTATCAACATCATCAAATAACATTTTGTATACTAATTTTGCAGAGAATCAAGATGTCGACCTGGCTTATCTCTACACCAAGGTTTGCTTCTTAATGTTGGATTAGAATTCATTGAACACCAATCTCTAATGACGCATTGGGTTGATCCATTTGAAGCAAACCTAAAGATTATAAAATATAGCCCATATTGGGAGAACTATATATAACGGATTGGGTTTTACTTCAACAAGGGTGTTCTGCTTCTTAATGTCATATTGGAATCCACTTTCTCTCCCCCCCCCCTCCCAATTCCAAACTACGTATGGACATGAATTTATTATAACACTCATTCGATGGATAAAAGTAAGAGCTCATATGAGACATCCTCACATACTCATAATCCAAAAGGATACGTGTAAGATATTTAAAGCTTTTAGATGCTTTTTATTTATTTTTTATTTTTTTAAGAATAACAAAATCCTTTTTTTTTTTTTTCTTTTTTTGTAAATGATAATAGAATCTTAATGTAGTTATGTACATTTTGCTAGAAGGGAATCATTAGTTAAGTGTAATAGCCCAACAGTTGGAAGGGCTTAGCTTAGTACATTTCATCAGTCTTGATGTTTTTGGCACATATTGGTTGGGTTTGTAACACTTTATATCAAAGTCACACCACATCCTAAGTTCAAGTTATAGAGAGGGTGGCTTGTGGGGAGACCAACTTAGACCTTAGTGAGAACCTCTACAATGTGAAAGGGGCTACTTAAACCAGAGTAGAGTTTCGAAGATGTGGAAAGAACTACTCAGATGAGAGGCCAAATTGAATGGCATCACAAAATGAAGCATCTTAACGTTGGTTGCAAAGCATGATGAATTGTTATGATCCCATTAGTTTATTCTTATTCTTCTTTTGTCGTGTGTGTATGGGGGGGTTAAAATGGGGCATTCATAGAGAAGATGATATTACAAAAGAAAGTCATAAGCAATGGCTTCACATAACTATATTGGAGCCTGCCCAAGGAATGTGTCAAAGGGGTGGCTGTCTAACCTACCATAGAATTAAGGTTTTTGTTGACATGAGAGGATATAATAGCATTAAAAAAAATTTAAATAAATTGAGCAATTTCACAAAAACTACTTTAAGGTGCAAAGGCCAACTAGTAGGGTGATGTTGGAGATTGTCGATATAGTATTTGAGTCGCCTTCAAGGACAATGGAACTCAAGACAAGGGATTGAGCAAAACTCAAACTAGTGCAAGCAGTAGGAGCTTCAACTTCTTCAACGGAGTGAGAAAAGGATTTAAGGACCTTAGCTCCCACTAAACAACCATCAACATCTCTAATAATAACAACAACTCTTATCGTAGACAAGTTGGAGAAGGCAACATCAAAATTTACTTTCAAAAAACCCCTAGGGGTAGAGCAACAAGATTGGTCATTCGTGCTATTCAGTGGAGGAATTGGCCCCACCTATATTGACATCTCCTAAGATAAGACGTTGTCATCTAATAAAACCTTATTGAAATTAGGAGCTGAGTTCTTGAATACAAGATTATTGTCACGACACAAATCTGCAGGCCATGAAATGGGCCGGGTTTGGATCCTTGACATGGGAATGACTCGCCCCAAACCCGTTTTTCATAATGAGGACACTAACGAGCTCAGAACGTGTCATTAACCCTTTTACCTAATCACATCATTTCTCATAAATTTGATTCATTATCTTTTCATGTCCATTTCCAACATATCATACTACAGCAGAATAGTAAAATCAATAACACAATCTAATAAGTGCAGCAGAATATATATGCGATTAGTCTTAAAGTAGAAACATCCCATAGTCACCCAAAAATAATGGGGCCAAACATGCCCATGAGAGTACAGTCATCCCATGACACTAAGGGCATACTAAATATAATAAATACATCCCCCGTCACAGTAAAATAAAGTCTAAAGAAATAACCAAAATGAAAATAAAATATCAAGGCCAGTCGCCTAACTTCCAACCATCTCTTATCCGTCCTAAGGTGTAGTCCAACCTGTGCACCTACACATCTGTTGGTGGTGCCAAATGGGGTAAGCTTAACGGGATCAACGGTAGGGTATGCGGTTTATACGATGCTAATGGAAATTAAAGATAATCATAGTAACAAATAAAAACAATCAAGATAACCAAGGAATCAAAGCAAGGATAAAAATTATATCAAGTATACTAAACATGCATTCTTACTATGATTCGAGTACACACAGGTCATAAGATATTCACAAGAATATCTAAAGTTGATTAGGTTGAATCATGCATATGCTTCATGCTATATGTCACATGCTAAATATTATGTGCACATGCCTAGTAGTGTATGTGTCACATGTAAATCACAATAGTATCCCATCACATATCGTATCTAAGTGTAAATCAACTATGAAAGGTCTCTGACAAAACAAATCACATAAACAACATAAAGTCTCCGATAATACATATCATGTATATAAATCACAAAATGTCTCCGCTAAAGTAAATCACGTAACCTGAATAAAGGTGTCCGACATAGCACATCACATCACATATGTTGAGTCACTAGGACCGTCTTCGACTATGGATGTGACCTGGTGATTGGGTACCTGAATCCATAAAGGCTAGCCCACAAAAGAGTCTACGGGTCCATAAAGGCTAACCTACAAAAGGGTCTACGGGTCTACAAAGGGCAACCCACAAAAGGGTATCCTGACCCACGAGGGGCAACCCACATAGGGGTCTATGGGGCTACATCTAGCCAACTTATATAAGGGTCTTCAGAGTAATAAAAACCATACACATATATAAAGGTTACACGGACCAACCCACTTAAGGGTCTCCAGACCCGATAGGGCATATTCCTGCACAGGGGTATTATATCAAATCATTACATCCAAAATCATGTTTTATAAAATAAAATAAATACTATATAATCATACCATTTAAAATATCTAGATGTTCTATCCCATGAAGAGTCCAAGGAAGTAGTAGAAGTTCACATAAAATGAGTCGAATGCTAATATTAAAGTAAATGTGTTTGTCCCATAACTAAGGGCATAAAGAATGCTCATAGATCATTTTAAAACAAAGTTTATATAGGTTAAAAACCAAGTGTCTCAAATCCTTTTTAAAAAGTCACATAGAAATCCCGTGTAAAAAGCAACATGAAAATCCCGGAGTAAACCATGCCTATGATAACGTGATATGCCACTAAGAGATATCGCATGATGTAAAGAGTAACATGGCCATATGAGGATTAATAGAATTAGTACAATTCATCATGATATAACATGAATCAAATGAAACATACCAAATAAAGTAATGAACTAATATAAAAAGTTAATAGAAAATCACAAATTTCCATAAGCCAACATATATTTGAGAGCATCTATTATAAGGGACATTAGACTTATGCAAGGAATCAAAAAGACATCCAAGAAACATGTGTGCAGTATGAAAATCTATAGAGACATTTTATAAAAAAAAATGTAGACTACAAGATTTAAGGAATTAAAAGGAAATCAAAGGGGAAACCCCCAATCTTCATCTTAAGAAATATTTCACGCCCTATATCACAAGTAAATCAAGATCCCAAACTTCATCACATAGAAAAAAGATCATCCTAACCATCCCACAAAACTCCATTCACAATATTACCACTCCTTAATCCAAAAACATCATGAAAACCAACAATGAAGTACTAACCAATATGCTCATATCAAGGAATCATACTCAATATCTAAAAAATTAACATTTTAAAAATAAAATAGAGATGAATCCACCAAAATATAACCCACAAACATCAAATCTAAGATCCTAGGAAAGAAAAGTGTGTATAAACAACATATTCAACTCATAAACCATTCTCATAGATATTAGAATCCACAAATCTTAGCACACATAAAATAGAATCATATTTTTATGAACTTAGGAAGGAAAAGTATAGTATAAACAACATATCCACTCACCAAAATACCAAGCCTTTAATGCACAAAAGGATCCTCCTCCAAACCCCCTTGTCTTGGTCCAACCTTCCATCCTCTATGAGTAAACAAACAAATTCATGATTAGAAACCATTTTTCAAGGTAAAGAAATAAGAACCCTTGCTTATTTAGACATAATTTAACATATTTTCAAAGTTGGGAGTGGAACTTACCAAATTGGGAAAAAACTCCTTGCTCAAGAACTTCCTTAATCCTCTCTAAGCCTTTCCCTCTTTGTTGTAATGAGGGGAAATGATCTAAATGAGGTCCTATTAGGTTTTAAATCACCCTAGATGAAATCCCACATGTGTGGGGGTCCAATGGGTGAAAGTCATGACAAAAATGGCATAACATGTAATTTTTCAGCAAATTTAGTGTATCTCAAATTGATTACAAAACCCTTAATCGATTACACTTCAAATTGATTGCAAATATTACAATCTATTATATTTCAAATCGATTATATGATCTGTAACCAATTTGAAAATTTCCCAAATATTTAAACCTATGATTATAACCGATTTAAAACATGAGTTGTTCATTTTTCACAATTTTTTAGCATAGACACTTCGTGGAAAAATGACCATAACTTTCTCTAGAAAACTTTGAATTAGGTACCGTTATTGTGTTAGAAATAAGACTGGAAAACCTTTCCAAGAAGGTATAGATTAAGATCTATTTCACTCAAGATTCGTGTCAATGGGCCCAGGATATTACCCCAAATATGTAATTAAGATAACTTTTGAACTTGATAAGTTCGAGGCCCAACTTGGGTTTACACTTCAAGCTTTATCCAAATGGTCCCTAAGCCACTCTAAGGTCTATCTAACATATGTGCAATAACAATTTTATCCTTATAGGGAAAAATTACCATATTCCCTTTGAATGATATGCGGGGTATTATAAGTCATCTGGGACGAGATGAGGTGCTAAGAAAATTACAAGCGCTTGCTTCTTGACTACCCATTGGGTAATGTAGTGAATGTTAAATTCAGATATTAGGACAGTCCACTTAGAGAAGTGGCCTTGCATGGATGGATGATTCATGATATATTTCAATGGGTCTACCCTGGAGATGAGATGCACTATTGTAGTGAGCAAACAGTGCCGTAATTTTTGAATCATAAAGATTAAGGCCAAAGCGATCTTCTCGCTAGGAGAATAGTTCAATTTGGCACCAGCCATTATGTGCATAAAGTAATACAATGCATGATCCTTCCCTTCTTCATTATGCTAAGCAAGAAGGGCCCTTAGGGATGCGTCTAGTGCATTAACGTACAACAACATTGGCTTTCCAGGAGTGGAACTCATTAGTATTGGTGGATTTAAAAGATACTCCTTGATACTGTTGAAGGTATTCTGACAAGCCTGGTCCCAGATAAAAGGGACTCCCTTCTTCAAGAGCCTGGCAAAAGATTGGGATCACCCTAAAAGATTAGATATAAACCACTATATGTATGCTAAGCGCCCTTGTAGACATTTACATTCACTTATATCATTGAGAGTGGGCATATCTAAAATGAAGGTAATCTTTTTAGGGTCGATCTCAATCCCTCTATGTCTAACCACGAAACCTAGAAATTTTCCAGAGGAAACACCAAAGGCACACTTAAGTGGATTTATCTTTAAATTATATTGTTGGAGCCTTTTAAATACTTTGTCAAGCTCTGAAAGATGATCTTGATGCTTCTTGGTTTTAATCGTCAACATAGCATTTGACTACATCATGTAATAGGTCTCCAAATATATGTTATCGCTCGCTAATAAGTAGCACCTGCATTCTTCAGACTGAAAAGCATGACTTTGTAATAGGATATTCCTTTTGGAGTTCGGAATGGTGTGGCTTCTTCATCTTCTGGTGCCGTTTGTATTTGGTTATACCATGAATACCCGTCCATAAAGGAAAGAGCCTCATAACTGGTAGGGGCATCTACCATAAGCTCGGTTAGAGGTAATGGGAAGTCATCCTTTGGGCAAGAATTGTTTAAATCCCTATAATCAATGCAAACTATGATCTGACCATTCTTCTCTTGTATTAGCACGATGTTGGTGAGCCATTTTGGGTATCGGACCTCCCTTATGAACTTGATGCTACGGAGTTTGTCCATTCACCCTTTATTTTTTCCATGATGTCATGTCATGACTTTATTGGGTGTTGTTTGATAGGTCATTGAGAAGGATCAATAGCCAGATGATGGATAGCCACATTGGGGTCCAACCTAGGCATCTCAGAATAGTTCCATGCGAACACATCTTGGTTTTCTATAAGAAAAACAATATATTGTTCTTGTTCTTTGGGTGACAAATGAGCACTGATGAAGGTAGGATGAGGATCATCTTGAGGTCCCAGATTTATTTTAAGGAGATCATCAATAGTTTTTTGGCATCCATCCTTGAACTCCAGTGGTGTAGGCATGACTTGCTCCAAATTGAAATCTTTGGCAATAGAATCAATACCTGGCTCCCTGGACTTTATTGCAAATAAACCTTTGAACCAAGACTCACCTTATATTTCCCTAGCCTGGCTAACACGTGGTTGAGTCAAGCTTGTTTGTCTATTGTATGATGTGGATTCCTGCTCAGTTGTACGAATGCATGAGTCTTTGTTGTCTAACGAATGAATATCATGTAAGACAACCATGTTGGTGGATACCCTTAGTTGTATTTCCCCACACCTGCGGTGTTTATCTTCTGTTTGGATTTAAGGACTAGGCATTCAAAATCCATGGTGAGGACTTCCTTACCCTTATAAGATTGTTTCCATTACCCTTCTTAATTGAAGCCCACACTATAAAGTAAATTTTGGGGTAACTTAGTGTGTGGCAATAAATTATCCCGGTCTTTTAACTCCCTTTTGGGTGCCCTAGCTTTTGTATTTGCAGATTTGAGAGCTTCTTATGGGAGAAAGATCGTTGGTGAGTGATAAGCATCGACCCTGGTGTTAATGTGAAGTTGTAAATTCCATGAAATATAAAAAACAAGCATTGTATAGACGAGGACATGTAAGAAGTCATGTTAGAGTCTAGAAGGCTGTCTAGTTTGAACTCCATGAAGAACTACCTCAAAGTGTGGAGAACCAACTTAAGGGAAGCCAACCAAGAACTTAAGCATTACTCTAAAGGATTCACACTTCATTTTGAGATCAGAACATGTAAATTAGGTAAGGTGGCATGGCCATAGTGAATCAAAGGCATAACAAAAGTTTCTAAAGGTCTACAGACCTTCCTAGACCTTGGAGGAGCGATCCTGAAGTCTCTATAGTGTTTCTAGATATTTTTATGAGATTACAGTGACTTTGGATCAATCCAAGGCATTTAGTTTGATCCAACTTATTTGGATCAATCCAAACTTATTTGAATCGATCCAGGATCGAACCAGGGATTCTTAGGTACTATTTTTTGTTGATATCTAAGCACCAGGATTGATCCAAAGTTCCAAAAACACCAAGACTGACTTGAAAACTTCAAATTTTGAATCAAATCAATGGTGGACATGATTTGTCAGTTAGAAAATGTTTTTATCCTATGGACACTATGATTTTAGGTCTATTATAAAAATGGATAAGTGCGAAAGAGCAAAGTAATTGGTCTAGAACCACATTGAATATTTTTTTGCTCTAAACTTCGGTGTTCTTAAGAGAGATTTGATTCTCCAACCTTCTGCTCATCAATCCCTATACCTACATAGGATATAAACCAATCAAAGTCCCCTCTCTATCCTTGCTAAGTCAAAACTTTAAGAGGCAGAATTCAAGAGTTGTTTGAAGGGAAACTCATGTGGGATTTAAAAGACTTATCTTGCTCAAGAAAGATCATTCCCAAACTGTGGTAAATGATACATCAACCTTCAAAAAGGTAAGCATATACTTTGATTTAAATTTAATTTCATATATATTTGTGAATATTCCCACTAGAGACACCGGGAGAATTGAGCATTACCGCTGAAGACATCGGTAGTGTAGACCTAAGTACCTTATCAAAGGTGTAGACTGTTCCCGCCAAAAACATCGGGAATAGACCCATTACTATCGCCGGAGGCACCGATAGTGTAGACTTGGCACTTCTGCTAGAGACACTGAAAATGTAGACCACACCCGCTGCAGACACCAATTGTACATTGGCTTGCGTTACAAGTAGTTGTGCTTTATTTAATTTTGGCCTGTTTCAATCTTAATAAAATTATATTCCTCAGTTGTGAGATTTTAAAAGTGGACGTAAGCCGTTGTGCTAAACCACTATAAATTCTCTGTATTGTGTCTTTGTTGATTGTGTTGATTACTTGCATTTATTGTATCAAGCAATTCATTCCATTTATTACAATTGTGCACATTAACACTTAATATTAAAATGGCTAAACCAATTAATCGTAAGAAACTTATCGACCTTGCTCCCACTCTACTATAAGTAACACTATAGTGTATGATGAAGCGTCGTGGTCAATGATTGGTTCATAGATAAGTAATTTGATAATTAAAAGATTTCTGTTGCAAATAAATAAGATTAAGAAAATTAAGTGAAAGGGTGATTTGAATTAACAAAGGGACTCGAAAAATTGAATTATCCTATTCATCCCCCTTTAGGATCATTTTTGGAGTTTCAATTGGTATCAAAGTAAGGCTTCTCATACACGGTCCAACTGGAGTGAAAATATCAAAAATCATAGAGTAGGAACTACTAGATGGCTAGTTTAGAAGAAGCTTACTCAACCACAAAACCCCCATTCTTTAATGAGAGTAACTATCCATATTGGAAAACACAAATGAGTACTTTTCTCCAAGCCATGGACTTATTCATGTGGATGTCAATCTAATAACATTGGAAGAGACTGACAACACCGGAAACGGAATGGGATAAAACTATAAAAAAATGCTCATATCACAAACTACAAAGCATTGAATGCTATCTTTTGTGTAGTTAGCTAAAATGAGTTTAGTGCATCTGTTCACTCACTTCTACCAAAGAAGCATGGGACTTACTTGAAGTAACCCATGAAGGAATGAGTGCAGTAAAGAAGTCAAAGCTTCATATGCTTACCACTAAGTTCGAAGAACTTAGAATGAAAGAAGATGAATAGTTTATCGATTTCAATACTAAGCTCTATGACCTAGTGAACTCTAGAGTAAAACTTGGAGATCTACTAAAACCCGATGTGATTGTAAGAAAAATCCTTAGATCACTTCCAGAAAGATTTAGACCCAAAGTAACCGCTATAGAGAAAAATAAAGATATAGATACCCTAATAGTGGAAGAACTTGTAGGGTCACTCCAAACCTTTGAAATGACATTCAAGATAAATGTTAAAAAGAAGGGAGTTGCTTTGAAAGTAGAAAAATTGCTGGAAGAAAATTTTGATGACGACATGACCTTCATCACAAAAGGGTATAGGAAATTTTATAAGAAGAATGTAAAAAAATTTAGGAGAAAATTTCCCACAAGAATTTTCAAGGATTCATCAAGGAGAAAGGTAATCTCCAAGTATGAAGTCATTTGCTATGAATACAAAAGACAAAGTTAGTTTGCATCCGATTGTGCCAACAAGAAATCAAAATCTAAAGACAAACACAAGAAAACAATGACCGCCACTTGGGATGACAACACTGATGATTCGGATGATGAATAATCATCTAGCAACAATGAAGATTCATCAAAAAGTGTTGTTGCATTTGTAGCGTTCACACAAAATGACTCCAGTGGTGAAAGTGAAAGTGATAGAAAATGTGAGAACGATGAAAGCGAACTTCAAAAGGCTTTTGACAAACTCTTTGAAGAAAGCTCCTCATTGGAAAAACTAATTACTCAACTTAGAAACAAAAATAAGGAACTACTAATAAAATTGAGCAATACAAGTAATAATTCTATTAAGGATGTGGAGTTGCTTGAAATTAACTCTAGACTTCTAGATGAGAACCATAGACTTTGGGAAATAATCAAGTAATTGCAGTCTAGCTCCATGGGTCCTTCACTAGAAAAGGAGAATCAAGTCCTAAAACAAAAAGTAAATTCATTGGATTTGAAACTTAGAGATCTAGGAATA
>JAOXJP010120420.1:0-13870 GCA_025762735.1 Platanus orientalis | reverse complement strand
GACATCTATGCAAGTAATGATGCAAAACATACTTGTTTTCCTATTTTTGCTTAAGATCTTAGAAATTCTTTGATAAGAAAGATAAGTTTGAAATTTTATGATTCTCTACAAGTAATGATATTAAAAATACACGTTTTTCTGTTTTGTTTAGGATCTTAAAGTTTTCTAATGAAAATATATGTTTTCAAAAGTGATTTTCCATTGTTTGTCTCATAAGTTCTTACAAAGAAGAAAGGCTTATGATCTACTATGTGTGTTGAGTTACACAAGTCTTTTATTATGTAAGTATTGTATATCATCCATTGTTTCTTCATGTTTGATGTCTAATTTAATGTTAATACTTAAACTTACATGTTAACCAAGTTTGATTAATACATATAAGAATCTATGCTTAGTTCCTTCAAGTTTTGATAAGGATGTACTATTCCATGTATATTTTTTTGCAAGTATTAACATCATTCATGATTTTGAAAAGAGAGTTATTCCTAGATGTGCTTATATGGCCAAACACTGTTTTACAGAACATGTATTGACTATATGTTTTTACAATTGAAAACATCAGTTTTAAAAAGAAAAATAAGAGATTTTGAAAAGATAAGGCTATTAGAAAGTAAGACATGCATTCATGCATACTTTTGTGAAGATATATGATAGATTGTAATATGATAAATTCTATGATATGTTATGCTATGTGTTATGTATGTGATTGTGTAGAAAGCCTTTTATGGTTAGGGTAATATGAAGTTCCATAGTTGGAACCTAAGGAAGTGAATTATGCTTAGAAGAAAGATATGTGCATTAGCTTTGTTGAGAAAATCCTTATGGATTGAAGTGTGAATGTTTTAAGGACCAATATAAAAGTTATGTGAAGTATGTGATGTGAAGAACCTGTCTAACAAGTTTATATGTGGGCCTATGCTAGTGATGTGAAGTATGTGATATGAAAACTTGCCCAACGTGTTTGTATGTGAGCTTGTGTATATGAGATGTAATGTAATTGTGTTAATATTTAAGAAGGTTAAAGAATAAATACCCTTTGTGTTTATGGTAACCTGTATATAGGTTGGTATGTAGACTTTTGATAACCTATCTACAGGTTGGTATGTAAACTTTTGATAACCTACTTACATGTTGGTATGTGAGCTTGTGATAACCTGTCTACAGGTTGGTATGTAAACTTTTGATAACTTGTCTCTAGGTTGGTATGCAAACTTTTGATAACCTATCTACAAGTTGGTATATAGATTTTTGATAACCTGCCTACATGTTGATATGTGGGCTTGTGATGACACTATATGGTATGAATTTGATAACTTGGGTCATATGTGTGGAAGATAAGAATCCAAGATGGGCTAAGAGTAATAAGTTCTATTTATGAAAATTTAAAGATCATAAATGTTAAAGAAATAAGAATGTGAGAATGTTTGAAAGAGTTTAAATGTTTAAAGGTTCTTTTAGGGTTCCATGTGAAAAGAAAGCTTTAAATGATCATAAGTATATAAGTAAAGAAAAAAACTCATGAATTAGGAAAAGTGAAGCAAGTATGTAAACCTTGGGCATAGACTAAGGCTTGTGTGTGATAATGTGTGTTTGTAAGAAGTATAATAATAAGTTTAGTATAAGATAAATTATGCATATGAAAGTTTTTTTATTTGTGTAATTGAATGCAAGTTTTGTTTTAAAATATTAAAGTTTAGTTTTCAGTAAAACATATTTTAAGAAAAGTGTTTTGAAATGAATAAATTTTTTATAATAATTCATGCTAAGTCTTGGCCACATTTTGGTGTGTTTTGTATTGTTATTTGCAAGCCATGGATTGACTTATATGCATTATTTTTCAGATTAACATACTTTACAGGTGTTGTCCAATGGAGGCAAAGAAGACATGATATGTGATGAAGAGCTTTTATTGGAGGATTTAGATTTTGTTTTTTGTTTAAACTTTATTTGTTTAGTTAGTAGAAATTATTTCAATTTCGGTTTTATGTGGACTCTTAGGATGAAGATGTTAGTTTGCTTCAAGTTTATGAACCCATGAGTTTGGAGTTTATTTAGTATGGTTATGAAAATTAATATCTGAAAGATTGAGAACTTGGAAATGAATAAGATTTAGATTCCTTCCACTATATTGATGTGAGATTTGGTATCTGATTCCAATGCAATAACAATATGAGGAAAGTTTCCGCAAATGTGTAATATTTGTGGAGGAAAAGTGAAAAAAAAAATATAAGGCCCTTTAATAATATTATAATTCGAAGGGTCTTAAACATGTGCAAGTCAGAAGAGTGTTAAGTAAATTAACACTCTGAAGTCTCTTCTACGGACAGGATTTTCGGGTGTTACACATTATCCTATTTATTTTCCAAATTCTTAATACATTCATTCGCAATGGAATATAATATGCATTCAATTACATACTCATTATTAGTGTAGCTATCATTTAGCATTCACTCAAATATCTATGACACTGCACAACAAAATTGCTATAAAATCATTCACATATGTTCATAATACTAATGTAGTGGAATAGAATTATTCTAATAACACTTCATAATCTAAACAAGGTAAGTAGGTGGTAGCCTGAGGAGATATCATCTTGCTAAAGCTAAAGCAGCTAGATGATGTTGGCAAGATCGATGATCCAAAATATTGTAAATACCAACAATTGGTTAGCCACAATATCAAAAACTAATTGTCTTTAAGGAAAAGCTCTAGAACTGCTCGATGTAGGAGCTCGTTGAATTTAAGTAAGAAGCTCTGTCAGTACCATAATTTGGTCTATCAAGGACCCTATCCTTTTCCATCTCAAATCTTGATTTCGGGGTTTAGAAAAGTCAAAATAGAAGATGGGCCCATTGGGAGACTCCAGTCAATGCTAGGGACCATCCTACTAAGTTTGTTGAAAAACTTGAATTAGTATTTGATTTTAGGGAAAATACATTTTTCTAGAGAAAACATGCTTCATCCAAACATGTACAAGTGAATAATGCACTTTTCCCAAAAAAATTCCATTATTGGGGATGATTTTAAGCAAGATCCAAACACCACATAGCATGGAATATATTTTGGCATATTCTTTTCATTGGTTTTCCCTAAAGACCCCTCATTTGGAATTATAATTCCCTAAGCAAATCCCCCTTTTTTACTTACAACTATGTCATAAATACAAAATGACCAAATATACCCCCAAAATCTTACCTCATCTATTTAAGGATGATGTAAAGAGGGGGACATTTAGAAAGGAATGAGCCAAATTTGGAAAAAGAGGCCCCTACTTAAGAAAATGAAGATTCCCTTGGAGAAAGAAAAATTAATTGGGAGGATTCTCTATATATTTAGTAGAAGTCTTGCTATCTTTAAAGAATTCATATCTAAAGTTGAAGAAACCTCATCTAAATTTAAAGATTTCCCTACTAAGGTTAGATGAGAACTAAGAACTCAAGGAGAAGAAGAAGCCAAGGTAGAAGGGAGCAAGGAGCATGCATTGGAGGGGGGGATAGCTTGCAATTCCCTCCATTATGAGTATCTCTTTCCTAATTTACATTTCTTAGAACCATGATTAGGTTATGTACAATCATGATGATTGAACTCTTTATTTGTTTAATTTTGTATGTTTCCCCATGTTTGCCTTAGAATCCGTGCTAGGTTAATATGATTCACTTGATTCCTAATTGATTTTCAATTGCATAAAGAAAAGATTTCATGTTCATGGATGTGAATTTTCAATTCTTATTTAGATCTAGGTTTATTTCTTTGTAATCTTGCTTTAATATTGTTATTTTCATGTGAATTCATGTAGTCTTATCATGTTGAGAAGCTAACCTTAGGAATTCAATTTAGGGATTCACCCAAAACCTTTGACCAAAAGAGGTTTTGGCTGAATCCATGGATTCCTCGCCCCCAAAGAGATGCATGAAGGTGAAGAAATATGATGCACACTCCATTGTATGATTATGTGTATATTGGAATGAGGAAAATACATGATGAATTTTATGTTCCATGCAAATATTCTAATAAATTCATGAGGGAATGTATGTACAATTCTATATGATTAATTTGTAATCAATTGATGCTAAATAAAAATCCAAAGAAAGAGCACAAAAGATAATTAGTTGCTTGCAATTTCTAGGCAACCCACTTGAGTTGATTCTTCACTTGACTTTGAGCTCGAGTTTGACCCTCAATATAACCAAATATGAAAATCATTTATTTCACAAAATGTGCAGATAATTGAGTAATCTTTCTAAGGCAAAATGAATCAACTAACTTGGATATTTGAGGAAGAAGTTATGTCTAAAATACCGGAGAGTGCGTAGAGTTGTCTGGCTCCCAAGGGGGTGCAGTCTTCTGAATGACCACTAGTTAGGCTTGCGGTCGTCTAGAGGATCGTGGGCTCCCAAAACCCTTGGTTGTTGTCCTAGGTAGGACCTCTGAGCCCTGGGAGTCCAGTAGTCTTATAGAGGATTGTTGTCTTGTCAGTGGTCCTTCAAAGGACTACTAACTTCCCAACGGTCCTCTAAAAGTGTAACACCCCACAATGCTCATGAAGGAAAAATGTAAATAACCATGTATAGGGATAAAAGTGTCATTTCACATAGTTTAGAAAGTCCATTGTGGTGTTTGGAACCCAATTGAATGAATCAGAAGTGAGGAAACATAGGTAAGTCATAAATTTGACAAAATTCTAAAGTTGTCCCAAGAACATATTTGGGGTAACTTCGTAGGTAAACCTATACTAATCCCGTATTAATCAACTTTCAAAATACACATCATTGGAAAGCATTAAGAGTCTACTTTCCAACACAACAAATGGTGTAAGAATTAGAGATTCCTATAAAAAGTCATGATAGTTTTTGTACAAGGTGTATGAGCAAAAAAATGACCAATTTAGAAAAACCAGAAGCTTGTGTTGTCACACCCCAAAACCCATACCAGTGAGGCCATGAATTTTAACACGTGACATTAACACATCACTTCACTTTTCAATCATTCATTCATTCTTTGCATGTATAAATTTTTCGCGTTCTTTACATTCATACACAACGGAATAATACATCATTCAATTTCTAATAATCACATAATTAATCACATTCTCATAAGTCTGACTTATATAAAATCTCATAACTTATAAATCATAATCTTGTAAATAATCCATAAAACAATGCCTAACATTCTCATTCAATTTAAATAAATAGCCTGATATAATCAAATCCATTAACTGAAATCAAATACTAAAATCTCTAATTTATTACATTTCTTGAAATTTAAACTGAAATAACTATACTGTAATAAATAAAGTCTCTAATCCAAATAACTAAAATAAACATGTGTCTGGTCTCAACTGTCTCTATCTGGAACCGCTATTCTGCGATCTCCTCATCATTTGTGGTGTCAGATTGGGGTAAGTTTGACATACTTAGTAAGAAAACAGTAAACGATGGAAACAATGGATTGAGTCTTAGCACGATTTCAAAAACTAAATAGATACTTTTCTATTTACAATTCAATATGCATAACAGTTCATAAATCCATCTTATACATTACTAAACATTTAATAAAAATTACAGTTTCATGTATAGAATAGAAATCAGTGATAACATATACTTTTAAACCCCAGTGAGAAAGGTCCAGTTTGCAGCATTTAAACCCAGCTAAGAATGATCCAGTTTATAGCATTTTTACCCAACTAAGAAGGGTTATTACTACTTCTTATGTGACAAGCAGTAAGAATTCATAACAGCTCGCACTGATTATACCCAGGTGAAAATGGTTTCATCAATAATTTCTCTTGATGGATAAGGTGACTTTTTAACAGTGTGTATCATTCTCTTGCAGTTTCAATCAAATCATGTAGTTCATTGAAGCAACATATAACAATTCTTTACATTAACTTAAGTCAAAATAACATATAAGAACATGCTTCATCCAACTAGGCATAACCTGTAGAATATGTTTTTCAAAGCATATAAAATCTGTTCAGAACAATACTCTTGAGAATCCCTAATGGTTGGATATAAAAATCAACACTTTTCTTTTACAAAAATAGGATTTAGGATCACTAAGAATAAATCGAATGATTAGACATATAACTTTTTGCAAATCAGTAGATCATTACCTCTAAAATTATTTAAAAGGACAAAACAATTCTTAAAATAGTCTTCACAATTTTAAGAATAAAACCCTATTTTAAAACTTTTGATTTTCCATTTGAAATTTTCATTAGAGAAAAAGTCTTTAAAATTTTGTAAAAAATGCAGTTGTACGAAATTTTTCACTTTGATGATGTCATCCCACTAGAATTTGTTTCCAACACAAACACTCAGTGGAACACTTACCATTTTTTTGTTGAAAACTAGACTTCAAGAGATTTCCAAGATATATAGATTGCTTTCTAATTCGTTATACATTTTTATTGGTATATTTTTAAAGTTACCTCAAAATTTACTGATGTAGACCATACCGTGCAGCATAGACACTTTTTGAGAGAATTGTCATAACGTCTTCTAGAAAACTTTAATTCAATCACCGTTTATCGCATTTGAAAGTAGACTCATAGATATTTCTAAACATATATTATTTGTAGGGTAGTTCCTATGGGATTGATAGATATTGACTTTTGAAGTTGTATCATCCGTCTAGGACAACTTCAGAAATTATCATGTCTTTGACCCTTTCTTTTTTCCTTTGCTTAGTAAATTGCTTTTAACTTTTTCGTTTGGTGTCTGTTTACTTACCATTTGTTGCGTAGGACTCTAAACTTTTATGCCTATCAAAAGGTATAACTTTGACTTATAAATTCTTTCTACATTTTTGTTAGTGCATTTCTAAATTTGCTCTAACATTCAGATCAGCATGTGTGCATTTAAGTGATCCTATGTGTGTACAGAACTTATGTGATGTGTGTTAACATTCTAAGTATTACACATGTTTAGTAATATATGTGTCATGGGGTGGGGTGTTACATGTGCACCATTCCTGTGATAGATCACCAACCTAGAAATGGGTCATCGCGTGATCAATCACCAACCCCATAATGGGTCACTATGTGATCAATCACCAACTCTATAATGGGTCACCGCGTGACAGATTACCAACCCTATAATGGGTCATCATGCGATAAGTCACTAATTTTGGCGATCGGTCACCATGGTTCCAGATTGTTCTTGGTATTTATATCACGTGTGATTTTTCTTCAAAATTGTGTGGGACCCACTTAAGACAACCTCCCAAACCCTATTTTTGCTTCTTTTAAGGTTTTTATTATATTATATGAGGAAGAAAAATTAAAGACATGGATGAATTTTTAGAGTTTTAGGGAAAAGATGAGAACTGTTATTCTCTAAGAGCAAGGTGGGCCTCTAATGCTTAGAAATCTATGGTTTAATCTTAAGAAAATTAGGTTGTTTAAGGGGGCAAGAAGTCTTACTTGAGCATCTCCTTGGTTAAAAGGATTTGAAGCTTGTAGTAGGTAGTTTTACAAGATTTACACAATTTTGTTTATCATCTAGGTTCTTAGATGTCTTTTCTTTGTGAAAATTGATTGTATGGATGTTTTCTTACATGTTGTAAAGTTCTCTTGTTAGTATCTTTAAAATCCTTACCTAATGTTGTGAATATGTATATTCTAAAAGTGTTGGATTCTATGAAATTTGAAAGCTTGTAAATAGAGATTCTATGAATTTTTAGTTTTCCTAATTGTTATTAATGAATGAAAAGCTTCATTAACCGTGAAGAGCAAGAATACTTGAATTCTAGTTGAGAATCTTTTAACATATTAATATAAGAATGATGGATTAATTGAATGCATATGTAGAAGATGGATATGATGCATGTTGACTACCATTAGAATGATAATAACAATTGTTGCATATAAATTGCTTAGGGATTGTTATGGAATGACTCAATTGAGTTATGACTAGAGATAGTAGATGTTTAGAAAACATGTAATAAAATTGCTATTTATACTCTTGCTCATGCTAAGTACATAAATTTTATGAAGTTTGAAAACAAAGAATATGTGAGTTTGCATGATTTTCCTCATTGAATGAGCTAAAGAATGATGTATTAATATCACATATATCTATAATCATACTAGCAAGTATCTGGTCTAAAGTTGGACACCTTTTAAATGATGTTAGTGCATGCTTCTAGTGATGAATTATCCCTCTATAATTATGCTAGTGAATGTGTTATGTGATATGTATGCCTCTTATATCATGATTGAATAATACAATATATAATGTTAAGATGAATTAAACAATGACTAATGATAAACTATAAGTAAGAAGAAGATTAAGATATAAAGGTCCCACTATTGGGAAAAATTAAAGTATATATGATGATGGTCAAGGTCTTGTTATTGGGGATACAATATAATGTGAAAATGAATGTCAAAATCCTGTCATTGGAGATATAATACAATGTGTAAATGAATGTCAAAGTCCTGCCATTGAAGATATAATACAATATGTAAATGAATGTCAAGGTCTTGCCATTAGAGTTATAATACAATGTGTATATAAAAGTTAATGTCCTACCATTGGGGATACAATAAAATATACAAATGAATGTCAATGTCTTGCCATTGAGGATAAAATCAATGTGAATATGTAAGTGAAGGTCCTGCCTTTGGGGATATAATATAATGTGCAAATAAATGTTAAGGTCCTATCATTGGTGATATAATACAATGTACTAGAGTATAAGCAAGTGTAATCAAGAGTAAGTGTAAGAAAGTATATGCAAGCATAGGTAAGTATAAATAAGTGTATATAAGTATAAAAAAATATATGGTAAGTACAAGTATAGATAAGTGAATTTAAAGGCTCCACTATTGAGAATATACAACTATGTTAAGAAAAAAGGAAAAAAATTAATAAAACACATGAAATAAGTGAAACCGTGGTAAGAAAAAAAAATTCAAAAAATATGTAAGAAAAGTGAAAGTTATGATAAGAAGAAAATAAATGTTCATGTGATATATACGAAAATTGAAATCATGACAAGAAGAAAAAAAAAGTTTATAAGATATATAAGAGAAGTAACACTATGATAAGGAGAAAAGGAAAGTGCATAAGAAATGAATAATGCCAAGAAAAAAAAGAGAAACATATAAGCTTCAGAAGTAAAGTTATAAGCTATGTAATGAAAGAAAAATATTAAGACAATAAAATAGAAACATCTAAGCTCCATAAGTAAAAAGAAGTTCATAAGTTATGTAAGAAAAAAAATACAATGAAAGGAATTGAAAGTACATAAGTTACGAATGAAAAAATAAGTTCTTAAAATAAGTAAATGAAATATTAAGAAAATATTGAAAGCATATGATCTTCAAAAAAAGATAGAAGTTCTTAAGCTATGTAAAAAAAAGTAAGATGTATATGATGGCCCTCTCATTAGAGTAAAATTCAATGGTATAATGTATATGATGACCCTCCTATTAGAGTATAATTCAATGGTAAGATGCATATAATGACCCTCCTATTAGGGTACAATTCAATGGTATGATGATTAATAATAAGTATTAAATGAATATTGAAAAATGATAAATAAATGTTAAGAAAATGACAATGAAAACTAATAAGTGGTAAGTAGAACATGATGGATAATAAATAACCTATGATAAGTGATAAGTAAAAAATAGAAGAACTAACTTGAAGTCTTGATAGAAGACAAATGAAAGAAGAAATGAAAAATGAATAAGTAACCTAGTTATTGTAACTAGTGGACTAAGTAAACAATATGTGATATATGATAAGTAATGAATGACCCAAGTAAATTGCAAAAGTAAAAGATGATGACAAGTAAATAAAAAATTAACGATATTGAATGAATAATATGATAAGTATTATAAAAGTAATAATAATCTAAATGATAAGTACTAAGGTAATGATAGATTTGTTGAATATAGAAGTAGAATTTCATATCTCTCATTATGAAAATGTTTTGTTATGATTGCCAAGAATATTGCATGCATACCTTGAAATGATTTGTATATATATATTCATGTTAGAAAAGTATATGTTATATATGAGAAATGATAGAAAATACTTATTAGTATTTTTACCATGGATGGATCAGAAAATGATTACCATGTGATTGGATGCATATTTTCCATGCAAAATCTATTATAAGAATGCTTTGGATTAGTAGAATCATGCATATTTCTATGTATAAATCTCAATGATAAACCATGATAATAAGTTGCATAGATCTTGTGATGTATAGTAGTTAATGGATGTATACTTACACATATATACATGTTGAAAATTGTATACACTCTATCTGAAAGAATGTCAAGTATTTTATATTGAAAGATTTGTATTCTACCTATTTGGTTCCGTTATAGGTTTTGTATATTTATTAACGACTTATGAAATTTACTCTTTCATACCATTTTTCATGGGGGGTTTAGTACAAATGCGACACTTGAAGCACTAAAGTTTTGAAGGAAGGCATGTGAGTGAATGCTTTTCCTCTTATTAGTTTCAAATTTGCCTTAGATTTTATATTTAATATTTGGCTTTATTTTGGAGATGTGTTAAGTTTGAATTTCAGTTTTTAAGATTTATAAGTTTTATATTATAGATTTTGTGATAATAGTTGTAGTTCCTATATTTGATGGGAGGTTAGTAACATGGATAATTCGAATGATTACATGTATATATTTTGATTGTGTTGCACATTATGGAGAATGGTTAGCATGTTATTCCATTACGTATGTTATGTTTAAAGTTTCAAGGTTAAGTTCTAAGTGATCTTACAAGTTAAGATAAATATGAAAAATTTGTAAAGAATGAAGCATGGTTTCGATAGTAGCAATCCAAATTCATGCTAAATAAGGCATTGAATTTGAGTTTGTTACAAGAAGACTGCCAACTTTGAGACAAGTTTTGAAGGGTAAAAAGAAAAATTAAAAAATCACCCTAAAAATATAATTTGTAGATAATTATGTTAGCTTTCCTATTTAACAAAAATCACTTCAATGCACTATTAGAAACACTATGCACTGCACAAAACCAAGCACCTAGGGCCTGGTGGTCCCCTGCAAGACCACTAACTGTAAAGCCAATTTTGGAAGGGTAAACGTCCAAATTGGAATATGAGCCAGGAAATCGTTTGTATATAATTGAGTTAGATTTCCAATGCAACAAGAATGACCTCAATCCAATATCATATGAAGAAGTTATGGCTGAAATATTGAGAATCATACATAATTGCCATAATCTAAAATGACTTGGAACAGTTGTGGCACTTACTTGCTCCCATGTGGTGGTTCCCAACCATGTGAGATTGTCCAAAAATTATGTAAGTATGTTCTCCTATATCCATGCAACTTCTATTTGTGAAATATGTGATTTATTCGGGTGGTTTGTTGAGAGCCAAGTGAATTGAGGAATTTGGGATTTTCGCAATGTATACACAGCTCAAAGCAACCCAAAAATAATGAAATTACATGGATTATGTGAGGGAGAATTTTCTTTCTTTTTTTGTGTAAATATAATCACATGTTAAGCCCAATCAATCAATAAAATGAAGCGGAGCTTTAATGCTCTATCACTTCACACATCCAAACCTCAGCTCATGGCAGCATAAAAATGATAGAGGTTCTTTTTTAATAGAATCGAGTGCCATTCAACAGCATCTTGTGAAGAGCTTTGATCCTTGGTTTCAAGTCACTCGAGTAGCATACTCATAAGACCATTGGACAACACCATTTATTCTTGATTTGAGACAACATTATTAGTATGTAACTGTATGGTTCCTAAAACACCTTTCCCAATTATAACCAAACCTTCGAGCCCTACTTCAGAACTCTGGTTAGATCATGCTTAGTTGTTTTTAGGGCCTTCTCTAGATAATACCCTGAAAAGATTTCCAGTCACACCTTGTTGACTGGTGATGACTCTAAACTCATATAAAACCTTAGACAACATCCACACTCTTATCTAGGAGATAAACCTTGCATCGTCCTGCATCCCTCCACCGAAGGTTCTATGAAATCCATGCACGAGGCAAGACAAATTTGCTGTCCCGTGCCTTCTAGCAGCTCATAGCTTTTTGGCAACTCTGCAGGGTATATGACTGTAGTTTCTACACAGAGGGTTCAAGTAGAAAATCCCATGGTCTCAAGAATAAAACAACCAATGTGGTGAATGTTGTAGATTGCAACCTTAGGATTTGGGTGTATTAACATACTATGTACGTATTGTGGGTATTAACATGTTATTAGAGTATTCAGGCGTGGACGCGGGAAGGCTAGTTGTGGTATGTGCTAGTGCGGGAGTGTCAATGCGGACGCGCATGGGGGAAACAATAATGTCAGGCGCTCAAGCAAAGGAACGTCAGGTGCGGGAAGGCCTTAGGTGCATGCACTGGAAACAACGTCAGGTGGGTAGCGTGCAGGTACACACACGTGGGTGACGCATGGCCACGTGGCCTCCTGACATGCAAAGTAGACGGTTCCAAGCGTTGGGGTAGTTATGGGCACGTGGTGCTCAGGCTAGGATCGGGCAGCAGTTAGGTTTGCCTTGGAGGCAACCAACATGGCGTTGGCACATGTAGGCTATGACACTTAGATAACAAGACATGTGGGTGGCTGGAAGCCCCACATGTGCACAATCGGTTGGGCCTGAAATCCTCTGCGACTCCCCCCTTTGCGACGCACGAGGGCTGAGGCAGAGGGGGGAATCAATTCACTTTTGGAGCTGTCACTTCAGCCCCCCAAAAAGTAAATTGATTCCCCCCCTCTGTCTCAGCTCCCAAGCGTTGCAGAAGGGGGCAGCGCGGAGGATATCACCCCGAATCGGTTGGGCCAGTTGCATGGCCCGAATGCCATGCTTGCCAGGTGTTCAATAGAATGTCTCATAGCTTATGAAATCTTGTTAGGAAAAGTGGCCTACGAGCCACTATAGCTGGCAGGCCTATTTAAGGCCATTCATCTGTGTCTTTGGGACAAATAGAGGGTGATAATTCTCCAAGTATAAGACAATAAAGTGTTGGGTTGTGGCCCTTGTTTATGTAGTGTGTATGTGTGTTGTGTGTATGCTGTGTAAGACAGTTTGTGTGGGTGTTGTGCAACAATTGTAGAACTATACAAGGTTGTGAACAAAAGGGGTGTGTGTGCAGACCCTAGGAGGCTAGGTTGGTAAGTTGTGACAAGGCTGAAGACTAAATGGGCAATTTAGTGCTGGCACATGGTGTTGGGTAGAAAAAACAAATGGCTGGGCAGTCAACCCCATGACATTTAGTCACATGTAAATTAGAGTTGTTAAACTATGTATAGGTATGTTGGTTCTGTGTATCCTGTTTATGGGATAACGTATGTTTTGTACTATATTACATGTTTTTATATATAAATGAAATCATTTTTGATATTATATGTGTGTAAAAAGAATACTTTTTATTATTGTTTTTCAGGTTATACGGACTCAAGAATTTTTCCAGTGGATCCAGTTGCACAGGTTATGCTGTCGAATTTTTTATTGAAGCGAAACACCTTGAGGTCCAAGTCCCAAGAGGTTTGGCTTTTAAGGTGTTACATAGACAGTTATCTACTTTACCATATCGTGTTATAAATGAATTGGTGCTGACCCGGAACCTGTACTAAAAATGTGTGCAAGTTACAGAAGATGGGTGGAACATTTATTCCCGAATTGACTGGTCTGATATACACAAGACGGGCGGGAGCTTTAAAACAGCGCCCAAGAGGTGGCGTGTGCTGAGTATGACGACCACCAATTAACTGCAGACTTTTTAATTGTAGAGGATCCTCGACGATCTCCAAACTCAATTAATGAATAGGTGGGGCTTTTAGTTGGTTGATTTAGTATCATTAAATGGTTGACCCAAACCAACCCAATGCTACCCG
>JAOXJP010120409.1:0-13870 GCA_025762735.1 Platanus orientalis | reverse complement strand
CTGTTCCTCTTTGAACCACCACAACTAGGATAGGAGGAGAGGAGTAAGAAAGCTCCAGCACTCTCAACCCCCCAAGGGAGGAGGGCGAAGCGAGGGGGGAAACGATCCATTCACTAGAACGAAACCAACTTCAACCCTTGGTTTGTACGATTTGACCATGGTTTGTTAAACAATTAAAGAAGTACCTATTCAGCTGGAATAATCACAAAAGTTCTAAAGAATTACAAAGACTGAAAGGGAAAATGACAAATATATAAAAAAGTATCATATATGAGATTAATACATACTTAAGTTTTAAAAATTAATTAAATCATATATAAACAATTTAATAATTAACATATTTTACAATTACATACCCGTTCTATTAAAAGTTTGAAGCTTATTTAGTTAGTTACATTGTGTTATACTACAAATTGTATCAGGTGAACTCGAATTGAGCAAGTCCTGAAAGCTAACGTGTTGCAGCTTAACTCAATCCACTATAGTAAAAAAAAACTAATTTTTTAAAACCCTAAAATACCCTATCTTCTATTTCTATCATTCTCATCCACCTTTTCCTTTTTTATCTTCTTTTTTATCATTGTCGTTCATCAATGCCATGAGAGGCCACTGCCTCCACGACAATCATCACTGCTAGGTAATCTAAAGGTTTTAATCTCTCTACAATCCTCGGATACATATTTTGAAAATGTAACTGTTAGGGTCTTGGGCAACAAAATCACCACCTCAGCATCAATATCTACACTCAAGATCCCAAGTCCAGGGATATTTTGGCACGCATCCAAAATTTTGAAAAATGCTAAAAAGCCCGAAAGATTGCAAAATTTTACATTTTGTGACGTGACTTTCATTCATTAGACCTACTCCCCACACGTGTGGGATCTTGTCTTAGATAAGTTAGAAACCTACCAATACTTATTTTAGGTCTTTTAGACTTATTAGAACAAAGAGAGAAACTCTTCTTTTCCAAAAGCAATGTAAATATTCAATAATTAGGTCTAGGTTTATTTACTATGTTCTTCGTAATTTCTTGTTGGTTTTTGGACTCTAATCATAAATATATGGTTTAATCTTAAGAAAAGAAGGTTGTTCAAATGGTAAAAGTGTTATACTTGAAGATCTTCTTGGATAAAATTTACACAATTTTATTTGTCATTTAGATTCTTAGATGTCTTGTATTGTTTGTATGAAAGTTTTCCTTATATAATAGAGATACCATTTGTTAAAATCCTATAAATCCTTACCTATTGTGTAGTTTGTGATGAAATCTTTTCATATTAACTATGATTTTAGAAACTCCTAATTTAATTTGCGAAGAAAAATGGTTTTACATGATATGTATATGTATTTACTTAAGATATTGAATTCATGAGTTTTGAAAGCTAATAAGTGAAGATTAAATGAATTTATAGTCTCTATGATAGTTGTTAATGCATAAAAAGTTTGATTTGTCATGAAAAGCTTAAATACTTGAATTATAGTTAAGCATCTTTTAATATACAGAAAGAATGAAGAAAATGATTTAATTCATATGTAGGAAATGATTATGTTGACCCCTATTAAAATGATAATAGCTAATGATAGTATATAAATTATTATGAAATGATTCAATTGAGTTATAAATTGAGTTTGTGGATGATTGAAAAGCATGTGTAATATGATTATTATTGAAATTTTCATTCATGTTAAGTGTGTAAGTTATAAGATGTTTGAAAACATAATAATATGTGAAATCCCATTATGTCTTATTGAATAAGTTAGAAAATGATTCATTAGTATTGTGTATACTTCTAATCATGCTAGCAAATGTATGGTATAAAGTTATGTGTCTTTTGATGATACTAGTAAATACCTATATTGATAGATTTCTTCCTTATTACTATATTAATGAATGTAACATGTGATAATATATGTTCTTATATAATGATTAAAGAATTATTTATCTAGTGAAAAGATAAAGTAAGTTGGTTATAAATTAATAAGGAGTGAAATGGATAAAGAATCAATAAAACATAAAAGAAGATAATTAAGAAGAATGTTAAGATGTAAAAGTCTGATTAATGGGAATAAGTAAAAAATGTATCAAGATATGGTTAAGATCCTGCCATTAAGGATACAATGCAATATAAAAAACATATCCAAAATCAAGATATGATCAAGGTCCTTTTATTAGGGATACAATACAATGTGCAATCTATCAAAGTCCTACCATTAGAGAAACAATTTTATGCGTAATGTTCTATCAAGGTCTTAGCACTGGGGATGCAATACAATGTGTAATATACTATCAAGGTTCTACCATTAGGGATACAATACAATATATAGAAATATGGTCAAGGTTCTTCCATTTAGGATAAAATACAATGTACCAAAGTATAAGAAAATGTAAGAAAGTGAAAGCATGTATAAGTAAGTGTTAAAAAAAAGTATAAATAAGAGTAAATAATCTTAAAGACCCCACTATTAGAAATATGAAACATATTAAGAAGGAAAGAAAAAATTATAAGACACAAAAAATAGTGAATCCATGATAAGAAGAAAAAAAAAGTTCATAGAATATGTAAGATAAGTGAAACTATGACAAAAAGAGTTCATAAAATATGTAAGAGAGGTTAACCATGTTAAAAATGAATGAGAAGATTTAAAGAAAAGAAAGGGAAGCATATAAACTTCAAAAGTAAAATTATGAGTCATGTAAAGAACAAAGAGTATCAAGACAATAAAATGGAAACATCTAAGCCCTATAAATAAAGAAAAGTTCATAAATTATGTAAGAAAAGAAAGTGTCATAAAAGAAAACAAAAGTACATAAGCTACTAATAAAAAAAAAGTCCTTAAGATAATTAAATAAAGGAAATGTCAAAAAAAAAGTGAAAATATATAATCTTCATAAGAAGATAGAAGTCTTAAGCTATGTAAGAAAATAATAAAACATATAATGACCCTCCCTTTTTGATACAATTCAATGGTATAATGATCATTGATAAGTGTTAAATGAATATTAAAAAGTGATATATACATGTTAAAAGAATGACATTGAAAGCTAATAAGTGGTAAGTGAAACATAATGGATGGTAAGTACACCACGATAAGTGACAAGTTAGAAATGGAAGAATTAATTTGAAGTCTTGATAACTGAAAAAGAATAAATAAATGAGAAATGAATAAGTGACCTAGTATTGTAACTAGTGAACTAAGCAACGAACATATAATAGATGACACGTAGTGAATAACTCAAGTAAATTAAAAAAATAAAAGATGATGACAAGTAAAAGAAAAATGAATGATTGTAAATGAATAATATGGTGTTTTAAAAGTAAAAAATGTGAATGATAAGTACTAAGGTAATGATAGACTTGTTGAATATAGAAGTAAAATATTATATGTCTCATTATGCAAATGTTTTATTCTGAATGTTAATTGCTTAAGATTGATGCATGCCTACCTAGAAATGATTTGTATATACATATTCATGTTAAGAAAATATAAACTATGCCTGAGAGACAATATAAAATGTTTATTAGGATGTACATTAAGTATCTTTACAATAGATGAAATATAAAATGTTTACCATGTTATTGAATGCACATTTTGTCATGTAAAATATATTAGAAAAATGCTTTGGATTAGTAGAATCATGTATATTGTCATGCAAATCTATTAGGAGATTACTTTGGATTAGTAAGATCTACATATTGTCATGTATAGATCTCACATACATGCTAATAAGTTGATAGATTTCTTAGATCCTGTGATATATGATAGTTAATGAATGTACTCTTGTACATGTCTACATGCTAAAAATTATATGTACTCTACATGAAAATATGCCTAATATTTATATTGAAAGATTCGTGCTCTACCCATATGGTTACGTTGTAGGTTTTGTATACCTACTTCCATACCATTTTTCAGGTGAAATTTAATACAGTGCATCTTTTGGAGAACTTGCGGTTCGTGGGAAAGGCATGCTTGTGGATTTCATTCCTAGTTTTATTTTTTTATAGGGGTGAGCATAGGCTCGAGCCAACCTGAACCCAACCCGATGTTTGGTCTGAAAAAGCCTGGCCCAAGCTAGGTCTAATATGGCCTGAGCCCAGCCCGAGGCCCAAGCTTTTTTTTAGGGCCGGACTTGGGCTTACCTCAGCCAGTCCCAAATTTACAAATATATATTTGTATTATATACAACTTATTAAGGGACTGTTTCGTAGCCACTTGTAATGTAATCATTTCATTTAAAATTTTTTAGGCATTTGTAACCATAAAGTAATGGTTCAAAAAGAACTCTTTCAGATTTATAATTTTTTTTTTATGAATTCATTCAGATATATACTTGATAACATATATCATATCATTTTATATAAAAAAAAAACCTAAGATGACTTCATTTCTAATTTTAGTTAACAAATCAGTAAAAATCTGAATGAGTTCAGTTTGAACCATTACTTTATGGCTACAGGTATCTTGGAAATTTGAAATGAAATGATTACATTATAGGTGGCTATCAAAACGGCTATAAGTCTTTTCAAATTATTAATAATTCATAGCTCTATTTGTAGTAAAAAAAAAAAATTACAAAAGGATTTGTATTCAACTTTTAGTGAGATCAATGATTTTAAATAATTCTTAGAATTTAGGTTTATAGTTTTCTAAGCTTTTAAAAACTAATAAGATTTTGTAGCTTAATTGGTAATGCATTATTATATTATTAGAGAATGATTATTTGTTTTGAGATTGATTTCTAAAGGCGTGCCATTGATTAATACATGATGTGTTTCTGAATTTGATGTCTTTTATTGACCACCTACCTTTTCAACTGAACACTATTTTGGACCCTTTCACCCCTAAAAACAACACATGTCTTTATAATTCACCATATACACTACATAGGCATTTTTATTGCAAAACATTTGTTTCGTTTATTGAGTTCAAATCTCAACCTCATCCTTCATGTTTTGTGAAATTCATGGGCCGGCCCGAGGCCCGATGAAACCCATAGGGCAAGGGCTTGGGCCAAAATATTAAAAAACATTCTAGGCCCGAGCCCGATGCCGAATATAGTGGGCAAAGACTAGGCCTACCATGGTCCGGCCCATGCCCACCCCTAGGTAAAACCCATATGACTAGACACTATGTTCCATTTCTTCCAAGATGGAGCCCTTAAATAATGATGCTTTGCCTACGCCCCTTTTGGCTAGACCATCCACCATCAGATTAACCTCTCTTGGAATCCACATGAACAAGATGTTCAAGGATGCCGAAAGAAAAGCCGCTTCCTTGATAAGATGAGATAGCCGCCAAGGACCTTGATTGTAGTTTTTCATCCACCCAATAACAATTGCTGAATCCCCTTCTACAATGAGAGGAACATGGAGTTCTTCTCTAGAGATAAGTAATCTCAGCCCCATAAGAAGTGACTTCATTTCAGCTTGGGCAGCATCACATGTCCTAAGAGGACCCGAATATGCCACCTTACATATACATGAGCATCTGAGATTAAACCTCCACAACCTATTGGGCCCGGGTTCCTTAAGGACCTTCCATCAAAATTCAGCTTAAGGGTTGTGCCTGTGGGAGGAGTCGAGGAGACCATAAATGGTAAATTGGTAGAATATCGGGAACCGAGTTAATGATGTCTAGCAGGTTCCTGATGAGACTATCGATTGAGATCCCTTTGAAAAGAGCCTCCGTTGAGGCCCAATGTGCAATGCAGATGGCTATGGTATCAATCAACTGGCGAACAAACCTCTTTTTTTCTTGGAAGATCCTATGATTTCGTTCCTCCCATATTGTCCATATGATGACAATAGGAAGATATCTCTATATCAACTTACCCCACTTGGTAAACGGTGCAACACTCCAGGATCATAAAAGATCTGAGATATGCATTGGAACTACTAAAGAGACACCAAAAATGTTAAGGAAGTAGCACCAAATCTCATTCACAATAGGGCAATGAATGAAAAGATGGTTTACCGATTTACCCTCTGAATAGCAAAGATGACAAACATAAGGAAGAAGGTACCACCCTTTTCGTCGTCGCTAGAGCATCACCTATGTTCACACATTTATGAGCAACCTCCTAACATAAGGCCATTAGTCTTGGAGGACCATGATTTTTCCAGACACTTTTAGTAGGGAAAGAAAGAGAAGTGTTCGGGGACAGAAAGTGTGTGACTAGGAGCTTTCTAAAAGAAGAAGGATTAAAATTCCCACTAGATGATAGGGACCAAATACGGATATTGGGGGTTAAAGGGTTAATAAAAATATCATCAAGGAAGGAGAGGATAGTGGCAGCCTCAATGAATTCAAAGTCCCTAGCACCTCTACGAAGGCCCAAATCCTAGGCCACATTAGAGGATTGAGAGGTGATATTGTAGAAGCTAGAGATTGGTAATCCTTTCTTTAAAGACATTGAGTAGATTTGGCTAAACTTTTGCGATAACGGAATTTTCCCCCTACGCAACATGCATTCAGGTGAGTGAGTGTGTGTCATAGGAGATGAAACGTATAAAACATAAGTGATGTAGCACAATAACTAAGATTCCTACTAGCACCAAAACATGCAAATCTAAGCGATTTTCTAATTAAATTAGATATGCAATATTGAGAGTTCGGGTAACAAAGTAATGATATAATTGAATTCTAATTTATATACCTAGAATTACCAACTAAATTAGGGAACAAGTAAAGGTAAGCTTGCTGGCCAAAAACTCTAGGGTTTCAAAACACCTTCATGGGAATGCTAAAGTAGTGAAATTAATGAAAAAAAGTGAAGCACATGTTATGGAATTGAACCAAGATGAATTATAGGCTTATTGGCCATTTTCCAAAGAGTTGGAAAGCTCCTAGGGACTGTTCATACAAAAAATCCAACAAGCATGTGGTTTAGAAATTTTATTTAACAAGTACGGATTAAAATTTAAGTGGTTCAAATAGTCGGAATTAACGGGCTGAACCTTAGGGGTTTGCAAAGGCTAGGTTAGGGATTAATTAGCTTAAAAAAACATGGGTACATAGAAATACATAGAAAAATAACCTATAACAGTCTATGCATATGTCAACACAACTACCTAAATACTACTCAAATATGGAATTAAAATAAGCTGAAAATTGAAAAATAGCACTTAATTTTCGTAGTGGTTGAACTCTTTGATGTATCCTAGCAAAACTCTTCACAATAATTCATCCGAAACTAAGATAAGCAAGCCAATATGATGAAGTTTCAAAATCTGCCCAAAATTAGTGATTGCCGCCCCACCTAAGTTCTTTTTGGAACTTCCAAAATTCTGTAGAAATAAACTCTTCGCCTACAAATGATGGATCGCCCAGTAGTATAGAACACCCTAGTGTGTTCAAATTAGTCCAAAACTTCACTCTTTGAAGTTGGTAAACCAAAATCTCAAAGCTAGAAAATTTCTAGATTTAAAGTAAATTGAGAAACACAAAAATAAGAAGAGATAAGAAGAAAGAGATCCTTTTAACCCAAAGGGAAGGGGTTGACCTCCACCACCATTGTTAGCTTAGGAGTTCTCAAGCCCCTTTCCAACGTTTCTTCAAGCTCTAGCCGAACCAAGAGAGAAGACTACACGTTTTTTAAAATTTCTCATTCATTAAAAATCAAAAGGAGGCATGTGGGAACTTTTATAAAGCTTCCCACGCCTAGGGTGTTACAAAAATAGGTCATTTAGACCAAAATAACCTCAACCAGATAAATTCCCCCTAAAATACCCCTAAAACAAGCTATTAGACTAAAATATTCCTTATCAGACAATTTTGGATTAAAATATCCTAAAATCTGCACCCATTTACAAAGAGACAAGTAAAAGTGTAATAAATAAATAAACCACTACTAAATAATGAAAATAAATCCTAAACATAAAAATTGAAGTCCCCAAGTTTGGAAGAATCGTGTGGGCTCATATCCGAACCAAAGTATAGGCCTAGACCTCCTCTGTCGCTTCTGATATGTTTGAAAAGTACCCCCTGGACCTGATGTCCTCATCGCCCCCACCATACATCCTCTCAAAATCTGATTCTGTCCATTTTCCCCTAATTGTGTCTAATATTGGAAATGAACTTGGAGAACAACAGTGATATTCTTCCACGGACATGTTACCCACACTTTTCCCATAGAGATGGCGTCCCATCCATTGTTTGAGGTCCTGTACTTTGAGAATACAACAGAATGTCAAATAGTGTCAACCTCGCGGGGGAATCTCCATAACCATTTTGCTAGAAGAGGATCATTTCGCACCATATTATTTCCCATCCCAAGACCCCCCATTTCCACTAGCCTACATGCAATTTCCCATTTGAGAAGGTGGTCATTTTTAGAGTCTCCAGGTTTCCAAAGAAATTCCCTTTGCATTTTCTCAATTTCTTTACTTTGCAAGAAACCTTAAAGATTGAAAGGTGGTACGTGGGCAAATTAGATAAAGATGATCTTATCAAAGCGATTCTACCCCCTAGTGAAATGTAGTTTTTCTTTCACGAGCTCAATCTCTTAGTCATTTTTTCCAACACCGACTTCCAGAATTCAAAGGATTTGGGATTGCCTCCCAATGGTAGACTCAAATGTTTTAGCGGCCATGATTGTTTTTCACAACCCATTAGCCTAGCATAAGTGGATAACTCCATATCTTCAATGTTCAAACCTGCCACTTTGCATTTCTCCAGACTGACTTTAAGGCCAGAGATTCTTTCAAAGCACCTCAGAATGGTTCTTAACTTTCCGATGTAGTCTAAGTAGGCCTCACAAAATAGGATTGTGTCATCAGCAAATCGGATATGTGAGACAGCCACGTTAGCATTACCAATGCAGAAGCCCTTGATAAGATGACGAGCCTCCGCCTTACGAATCAAACAACTTAAACCATCAACCACCAATGTGAAAAGAAATGGCAATAATGGATCCCCCCTGTCTAAGACCATGCTTAGCCCCAAAAAAACCTCTGGATGTGTTGTTTATTAGGATAGCATAATGAACCGATGATATATAACTAGAAATCCATTTTCTCCATCTATGCCCAAAGCCTTTTTGAGACAACACGTAATCCAAAAAATTCCAATTGAATTAATAATAAGCTTTCTTAAGATCCACTTTGCAAACAATGTCTTTCCCTCCCGTTGCTTTCATCTCCTCCACACATTCATTGGCTATAAGAATTTCATCCAGAATTTGTCTGTCTTTGACAAAAGCCCTTTGACATGTAGAGATAACGTCACTCATGACCTCCCTAATTCACTTTGACAAAACTTTCCAATAATCTTATATACACTGCTTAGAAGACCATTTCTTTTGGGGATGAGAATAATGAATGTAGAGTTCATACTCTTGTTGATGGTACTTCTTTTGAAAAATTCTGAAAAAACCCTTATAAGATCACTTTTAACATCCCAACAATTCTTTAAAAAAACCATTGTGAATCCATCCGGACCCGGTGCCTTTTCTCCATCCATTTCCAAGATAGCATGATGAATTTCCTATTTTTCAAATCTCCTTTCCAAAACGGCCGCTTGAACGGGAGAAGTGCGTGTCCACTTGAGGCCTTCAACACTTCGACAAGGATTAGGGGGGGACTAGGAAAGGGAAGTAAAATATTGTATGAATGCTTGTTCAATCTCCTCCAGATCCTCAGAACATCAATCATCTAATTGGAGTTTAATGACTTGGTTTATGTTACATCTTGCATTCGCCATTCTGTGAAAGAACTTGGTATTTCCGTTCACCTCTTTAAACCACCTTAATCTCGATTTTTTCTCTATTTAATTTCCTTATTTCTCAGAGTATGTTCATAGTTAGATTTCAATTTCCTCATCTCCCCATTCCCCTACATCCAAAGTACAAGATTCCTTTATTCTATCTAGAACATCAAGTTCCATCGTAATTTTATTTTTCAATTCCTCCACATAGCCAAACACATCCTTATTCCAAATCTTCAATTTTCACTTAATATTTTGTAGCTTCTTCATGAATTGGAAACCCTGCAAGCCCCCGCTCTAAAAGTTGGATCACCAATAAACAATTTCATTATGGAAATTCGGATGTGATAACCACATGTTCTCAAACCGGAAAGGAGAGGGACCTCTCCGATGAATAATATGATGGAGTAATATAGGGGAGTGGTCCGAGGTCGTTCTAGACAATAATGTTTGAGAGGGAGTGCCAAAGATCACCTCCCATTCACAATTGAACAAGAATCTATCAAGTCTGTTACAAGAAGGAAGATCTTGAAAGTTGGACCAAGTAAAAGTAGCATTAAGAAGTGGAGGATTTACAAGAGCATAGTCATTGACAAACTTGTTAAACCCTCTCATAGATCGCGTGATCCTGGATGCACCTCTCTTTTCATGCGAGAACCGGATAGCATTAAAGTCTCCCCCTAAGCACCACAGAATATCCCATAGAACTTTGATATCTAATAATTCTAGCCAAAGATCATCCCTCTCATGCGATCTCACCGGGCCATACATCGAAGTAAGGCACCAAATTATCCCATCACCTTTATTCTAGAATTTAATAGATAGAGAGAATGCCCCAACCAAGGATTCCATACACTCAAACAAATCATCCTTCCATATAATTAACTGTCCCCCTAAGGCCCCTAAAGAAGGAAGAACAGACCACTTCCTATTTCGAGACCTCCATAAACTTCTAATCCATTTGATGTCCACACTTTTAAGCTTAGTTTCTTGCGTAATAATAATAACTGCCTTGGCCAACTTCAAGGATTCTTTAACAATACATCTTTTCCTAGCACTACCAAGGCCTCTGACATCTGCAACTACTCAATCCCCTCCTCCTAGACCCTCTGTCGGGTCTAGCCTCCTTGCAACCGGAATGACAATCATAGTTGATGCTTGAGGACAGCTTCTCCAATTCACATCTTCTGCCTCTAAACTTTGCCACAATAAGGGTAGTTGTAATCTCCAGTTCTCTCTCAAGAAAATCCACATCATCTTGAACCAATCGCATAGCCTTGGTTTGGTGATAAACCTAGCAATAATCGTACAAGCCTTGCCGGCCAACATAGAAGGATGCCTATCAAGAAGTTCCTTCCCAATCTGAAGACATCTTGATAGCATTTTTGTAATTTTTGAGGCCATAGTGTCCTAAACCTATTTAACCATAGCATTTGAAGCAAACATGGAATCAAATTCATCCGGTACTACCAACATACCATTTGAATCTCCCAGATTACCAACCTTTTGCAGCATCTGGCTAGCTATTTGGGGGACAGAATGGGGAACAATAGGAGCAAAAATAGCCGGTGCAGGGGAATGATTAGAATGAAAATCTTTGAATTGAGTAGGGAAAAAATTACCTGGATTCGACTGAAGAGAGTTAACGATGAAGAAATTGTTAGAATCAACCACAATCCTCTGAGAACTAGTAGTCACATGTTGAGAGGAGCCAAACCACATCCAAAGAGGGTGAATAGATGGCAACTTCAGCGAAAACCTGAGAATGAACCACCCCATCATGACCATCATAAAGCCAATCCAGCACTGGATCATCGTCTTCCTCAAGAACACCCCCTCTACGATGATGCCTAGGGAGGTTAACACTACCAATGTCAAACAAAGATGACACCGAATCATCTAATGAACCCTCCACATAGACTAGAGATTTTCTACAGAACCTTCGATTGGTCTAGGACACTAAGTCATCCACACCCACCACCTGAGAATCCATCTTGCTGTTAGTGGAAAATCTTGAAACCACCTTTGAGGCGCTACGCACATCAGATTTTTTATCAGTAGGATTCGCCATGTAAGTAACCTGAATAGGCAGCTTCGATAAATCACCACCACGGGACGAGATTTTCTTTTGAACCACATTAAGGGTGGAGGAGATCATAGCAGATGATCTAAATCCACCCCCCACCACTTCCATAGAGGCCTTTCCCTATCAATCGGTTTCCACTGAAGATTTGCCCCCCAATTTCCCCCAAACGACACTAGCCTTAGAGAATCCACTCACCCCTACCATCGGATCATGATTGCCTGTAAGGCATGGCCAAGATTTGTTGTTCCCAATTGTTGTCGGGCCCTCACTAATAGGCTCAGCCCCATTATTTGATGGGCGTAAACAAGGCCCATGGCCAGCCCCATTATCTGATGGGCGTAGGCAAAGCCCATTATGGTACCTTGGAGGGGAGCCTAGGATGCCTTTTTTGTTTTTCGAGAGTTTAAATTCAAATGAAATTGCAGGTCCTCCTTTCCTGAGATATCCTAACCATCCCCGGGCCCCACCACCTTCTTTTACCTTTCCTCCTATGTTCAACAAATGTCCAGGATGAATCCACATCACCATCAACCTCTTCTTCGACTACAGGCTCCACCAGCACTAGCTTACCAAAAACCTCCCCTTACACTCTGTCAGAATGGAAAGCCACCTCATTTAAGAAGTCTCTGACCCCTAGAGGATCATGTAACACAGACACCCAAATATGATAGTGGTTCCCCCCCTTCTCTAATGTAGATGATACGGTGAGTGTCCTCATAATTTACCATCTGCACCCTAATGCAGGCCCTTGTAAGGTCTAGAAACCTCTTTGTAACCGTAGATACATCCAATAAGCAAGGTTTCGCAATGTCATTTGGAATGATGTGGAGGACCATCATCGTTTCTACTTGGTGGATTGGAAATCCATTTGTAGACCTTTGGGGTGTGGCGGTCTTGGGGTGCGATTTATTAGAGATCATAATAGGGTCTTGTTGGTTAAATGGCTATGGAGATTTAGGGTTGAGAAAGAGAGCCTTTGGCATGAGGTGGTGGTGGCTAGATTTGGAGAAATTTCTTGTTGGGAGGCCAAGGAGGTGCGGGTGTGGCATGGTTGTGGTATTTGGAAATCCATCCAAAAAGTGCAGGATAGTTTCTGGAATTTTATTTGGTTTAATCTAGGGTCCGATAGGGAGATTTGTTTTGGGGAAGATAGGTGGATTAGGGAATTTCCTTTGAAGGTGTCATTTCAAAATCTTTATTCTTTAGCTGTGGATCCCAAAGGGAGGGGGGTGGATTCTTTCAATGAGGCTGGTAATATTTGTAGATCATGCTTCATAGAAATCTGAATGACTAGGAGATAAATGATTTAAATAGGTTGCTTGAATTGCTTGAAGGCACTAGGCCTAATCCTATGGGGGATGAGTGGGAGTGGACTATCTCTAAAAAAAGTAAGTTTACCCCAAAGTCTTTCTATTTGGAGTTGGAGGGTTTTAGGGTCCGTTCTTTCCCCCAAAATGGCATTTGGATCCCGAGTATCCCTTTAAAAGTTTTTTTTTTATTTTAATTTATGTGAAACGTCTTTCTGGATAAAGTTCTTACCCTTGACCACCTACAAAGCAGGGGTTGGAATTTGGCTAATAAATGTATTATGTGTCTGAAGGAGGAGGCATCGGTTGATTATCTTTTTGTTCACTGTGACATGGCTTATGCGGTTTGGAGTTTCTTTCTCTCCCATTTTTTTTTTTTGTCTTTCATTTCCCTTTTTTGTGATCTTATCTCTAGTTGGTGAATCCATGAATTGGAGGGTCTACCGGCTACAATTTGCTCTTACCTTCCGGGGGCCATTTGTTGGAGTCTCTAGAAGGAGAGGAACTCAAGGATATTTTAGGATAAATCAATGGGCTTGGAGGAGATTTTTTTATATATTTATAGTTTTTTGCTTGATTGGGTTGCTATTTGGCCGGATTTCGAGGAATCGGTCTGAGACTTTTCTTGGCGGGAGGAGTTGTAATTTTGGGGTTTCTTCGTGGGGCTGTCTTTTCTTTGTTTTTGTTTTCTTTCTTTTGGGGTTCTATTTTGGCCTCTCATAGCCGACCCCAAATAGTTGGGATAAGGCTGTTTGTTGTTGTTGTTGTTGTT
>JAOXJP010120408.1:0-27859 GCA_025762735.1 Platanus orientalis | reverse complement strand
CACTTTTTCCCTCCAATAGTATCCTGCCACCTGTTAGACAGGACCTTAGCAGGTCAAAAGTGGTAGGAGAGGATCCGGTCTAGTTTGCTTTGGGAAAGCGGGCTCTCTTAGTCTCTTGCTAGGGAATGTACATTAAAACCTGGATCCGAATGCATCTTATATAAGGATGAAATATGACGTTTATATTCATGACAAAATATGGGTTAGGACACCCATATTTCAAACCTTTTTTTTTTTTTGTATGACATATACTAAATCCTAGCTTACTCAAGATAAAATTGGTCTGATCCGATTAAGTTGTGTGTGTTTTACCCCCTCCTCAATCCCACCCCAAAAATATTATTAGAAAAAAAGAAAGATAAAAAATGATTTAAGTTTTGTGTTGCCAAAATCATATTTAAGACCCACACATGAGAAAGACTGGAATATATATATATATATATATATATATATATATATATAAGAATCTGAATCTTTTTAATGTAGATTTGTTTATTCTACTTTTGGCTAGCTTCTGCTTGATTTGCTATTTTATCCAATCTGTGGACTCGAGTTGCCCCCTAAAAAAAAATCTAATGAACAATATTTTATATGAATATGTCAAAGAAAACCCTTCTTTGTGGTCCACATTTACCTGCCATAGGGTAAAGATATTTCTTTTTATTTTTATTTTAAGATCACCTGAGGGATAGTCTCATTTGCAATACTCCTTGCCCTAGTTACAATAGGTGGCAAAATTCAACTGGACCACAAATTAGTACCAAGCTGGTTTTGGTTGGTTCACTGGGTTGGATTGAGTTTTGCCACCTTTTTAGCTTAGCCTGGATGTATCCTGCATCCATCAAGCATTGATATTGTACTAACACATGGCAAAAAGGTGAAGGAGAATGATTGTCTGTGTCACCATAGGCCTCTGTAGGCATGTCATTGATTGACATGATGTGTATTTGAATTTAATGTGTCTTCTTGATAGGGCTGTCAACTATCCGATTATTATTTGTATTTGATTCGTATTTGATTCATATTTGATCCGCTAATATTCAATTTGAATGTATCTATATTCGATTTGACTATTCAACTAAAAATCCATATCTATTGAAATTTATATATAATTAATATTTATAGTATAATATTGTAGGACATGTTATATACATATGAATACTATAACCTTAACCTTAACTCACTTTTCATCTCCCATTCCCAATTTGAATGAAAGAAAGCTCCTAGTATCCAGTTCCCCATTCTCTCGTTGATCTATCATTTGTCTTCTATATAGCTCTATAATTCCTAAGTCCTTATTGTTTTCATAACTATCCATAAAACATTCAAATTCGATTAAATAAGCAAATATAAATATGGATATAGGCATAACCGATACGTATCTGTCTGTTGACAGCCCTATTTCTTGAACACCTACTTTTTTCAACTGAACACTTTTTTTGGAAGTTTTTAACCCCTAAAACACCATGTGTCAACTTATAGTATACCTTATACACTTTTTATCACAAGTGAATTGTATTCCTAAACTCATGATAAAAGTACTTTTTTACTTCTTTTTTTATCACGTGTCAGTGTGAAATCGATGCTTGATTGTTGCTAAATACAACCAAGCTGGAGATGATACAGGTTGTTTTTAGCTAGTCCTCCCTCTAGAGTGGGGAAATGTATGAGTAATTAATAAGGTAGTGATTGGTGTTGAGAGAACGGATTTGTGTGTGTGTAAAAGAGAGAATGAAATTTAATTGAAATAGAAAACAATATTTCCTCCCATGAAAAATACCTTTCCATCTTTTCTTTTTTTTGGGTAATAAAAAATCCCTTTTCATTAGTAATAGAGAATGATTCCTAAGCATGACACTTTGATAGGAAAGACACTCTATCCATAAATCAATATATTTTTACTTGAAATTGTATTTCATTATTTCATTGAAACCAAAAGAATCCTCCAAGAGCCTTAGACATTCTACGGAATAAATTATGGGAGTTAAAAATTTCACCTAAAATAAAACATTTTATTTGGAGGGCTTACAAAGATATCCTTTAACAAAGGAAAATATGGGAAAGAAAGAGAAAAAATATACACACGCCGCATGCCCATGTTACAAAGACAATTGGAACATTGCATTGTCTGAAAGTAATATAAATTTGGTTTGCATCTCTTTTATCTCTAAGAACTCTAAGTTTTTCAAAGTTTGGTTAAAGATGTTCTTTAACCTGAATAACCTATCAAAAGACTTTAAAATGGATTTAAATTAAACAAATAGTTAATATCTATTGGGCTGTATGGAAATACCGTAATTTAGTGGTGTTTGAAAACAATTCTTATAATGAATCCCACATGTTATGTTTGATTGTAAGATTAAATCATATAGACAAAAATAATAAACAACACAATAATAAAAAGAGACTAGATATGGATGTTGGAAACTATTTTTTCCAAATGCCATAATAAAAAATCAAAACCAATAGGATTTGATTATCCCAATAATATTGGATATAAGCCTAGTAAATAGCTTTAGACCCAAACATTTTAGATTTGAATGGATGTAGACACACGAAGAGAAGTGCAGGTTAGAAATTGAAAACAACTACAACATACCTTTTCAAGATACAAAATGGAACAAAGTTAACATAGATATCAAAGATCTACCAAAACAACTAAAAAGATGGAATAAAGAAACTTTTGGTAATATTAGAAATATGATTTTAGAATAAAAACAAATTTTAAATAAACTAAATAATTAACTTGAAAAATCTTATAATATTAATAAAATAAAGAAAGCAAAAAAAAAATAAAAAAAAAATAATAATAAGAACTAGAAAAAATGAAGAAATATTTTGGGCTAAAAAATCTAAAGTTGAGTGGCGAAAATGGGGAGCTAAAAATTTCAAATTCTCCTACCTAACTACAATAAATAAAAGAAATGCAAATAAAATTTATGCAATGTAACAAATGATTGTAATAAATAAAAGAAATATTTTGAAACCAAGAAGGACAGTGGGTAACAAAATAATCGAGGAGATTGCAAATGTAACAAATGATTATTTCAGGAAACTATTTACAACAAACACCTTGACCAACAAATAGTAGAGAATTCCAATGAATGAAGGAAATGGAAGAATATTGGTTAAAAGAACAAAAAAATGGTTAAATAAGGAAATAGATAGAAAAGAAATTAGAAAATCTACCTTTGATATAGAGAAATTAAAAGCACCGGGCCCAAATGGATTCCAAACTAGGTTTTATTAAGAAAACTGAAAAATCCTTCAAGAAGATATAATTGATGATACAGTAATGGAGCCTTAAATAATAATAAAAACCTTAATGGGATAAACCAAACCTTCATAACTCTAATCCAAAAAATAAAAAATCTTGAGAACGTAATTCAATTTAGACCAATTAGCTTATGTAATGTGTTATAAAATATTATATCTAAAGTACTAACAAATATATTAAAAAATGTCATAGAAGAGATAATATCAAATAATCGAGGGGCCTTTATAAAAGGAAGACAGATAATAGATAATATTATTATAACACGTGAAATTCTTACAATTTATGAAATTAAATAAAACAAAAAAAACAATATGGCTTTAAAATTAGATATGATCAAAGCTTATGATAAAGTAGAATGGGGCTATCTTAGAAATAATATGGGAAAAAAATGAATTTTAGTAATAAATAAATAAAATGGACCATGGAGTATGTGACATCAGTGACCTACAAAATATTAATCAATGGATCATTTAGTGATAAAATAGTACCTACTAGAGGACTAAGACTATGAGATCCTATATCACCTTATTTGTTTCTAATATGCATGGAAGGGTTAACAACATACCTAAAGGGTATGAAAGTAAATAATATTATAAAAGATATTAAAATAAGAAGAAAGTCTCTCAAGATAACTCATCTTCTTTTTGTTGATGACTCTTATCTATATATACTAAAGTAAAGGGTTGCCTACATAGACAAGCCTTCATAATTTCTTAGTATTTTAGAAAATTGTCATGTGTCTCTCTCCCTCTTCAATTTTCTCTCTCTTAATTGGATTCTAAAACGGTTACTCTTCTCCTATCTCTATTTTTTCTCACACTCACATCTCCTTTACCCTTATTTCTTCTCACCCATCTCTCTCTCTCTCAAAAACTACCATGTCTCCTATTTTTAACTCTATTTCATCTTCTAAAATCCTCCATACACGGGATAACACATGTTTACATGAGGCATTTACTAGTATATTTACTAAAGTAAATACAATAAAAATAAATAACATCAAAGTATCATTAGAAGAATTTAGTAGAGCCTCATGTCAATTCATAAATTATGAAAAGTTAGAAGTAATCTTCAGTAAAAATATGACAAACCAAATAAAAAAACACCATAATTAACCAATTGAATATAAAAAACAACTTCACTTGGAAAATATTTAAGCCTCTCTACATCCATAGAAATAGATAAAACTAATCCATTCTCATATATAAAGGATATATTAGCAAAAAAAATACAATGGTGGAAAGGTAAATTATTAAATCAACCAGCTCTAAATGCTATGATAATAGCTTTACCCACATATGCAATGTCCTATTTCCTTTTATCAAAAAGAATATATGATAACATAAACAAAAAACAAAGAGTTTTTTGGTAGAGAAAAAAAGATGGTAAAAGAAAAATATATTGGATTAAATGGGATATGTTAAGGAAAAGTAAAGGAAATTGAGTATTAAGATTTAGAGACCTACATGCTTTCAATAAACCAATGTTGGCCAAACAAGCTTGAAGAATTTAAACGAATCTTGAAACTCTATGGGTGAAACTATTAAAATCTATCTATTTCCCTACCTCAGACTTATGAGAGTATAGTGCAAAAACAATAATTCAAGGATATGAAAGAATATAATTGAAGGAATTAGATGGGAAATGGTAAATGAGAAAAATATAAAATTTTGGGAGGATCCATGGGTCTCATCAATACCAGGCTCTAAAATAAGGAGTAATAAATTAGAAAACAATTCCATAGAATATGTAAAGGATGTTATAAATAATAATTATGCATGAAATATTGAAAAATTACAAGAAGAAAGACTAAGAGAAGAAATTGAAGAAATAAAGAAAATATATATAAACGGAAACAACCATACAAATAAATTTATATGGCATCAAGAAAAGAAATGAACATATACAATAAAACCAGAATACTACTTGGTAACAACTCAACAAATAGAACAAGATGAGTAACGAAACCAAAATATAATAACTAATACCCAAGAAAGAGATATCACAACAACAACAACAACAATACAAATAATAATATGCACCATAATAATGACACAAATGAAATAATAAATATGAATAATCCAAATGATGATGATATTCAGGTAAGTGAGATACAAATACCATGGAGTAAAATTTGGTCCCTAAACATTTCCCCCAAAATAAAATCTTTTTACGGAAAGCCTATCATGAACCATTATCCATGAAATCAAATTTAAGGAGACGAGAAGTAGATATTGAAACAAGATGTCGTATATGTAAAAATGCAGATGAAACAACTTTCCATGGCCTGGTAGCATGCCTAAAAGTGAAAAGGTGTGGTTTGTATCTCCATTATCCCTAAAAATAAATGAAACAGAAAATTATAACTAGATTTTTAGAAAATGGGTAAAGAAATGGTTACTAATGCCAAATGTTAAAAATAAATCTAAGAGATGGTTTTCTAAATATGTTGTTATAATATCATGAAATATATGGAGGAATAGGAATCAAATGATTTTTGAAAATAAATCTTTTAATAAGAAACTAATTTTGGATAGTGCCTACAGACTAAAAAAAGAGCTAAAACAAATAAATCCCCTAAAAGGGGAAACTGACAAAGAAAATGACCAATGAGAATCACTAGAAACAATTTTACTTGAGTTGAACTTTGATGGAACACTAAACTCACAGCATGGCCAAGTAGGTAAAGGGATAATCATCAGAGACAACAAAGGAAAGGTGATAAAGTGCCAAAATGAGAAGAAGGATGAAATACTCACCCCTACTAGCAGAAAGTGAATCAACACTTTTTGGGTTAAGGACAGCCACAAAATAGGAATAAAGAAGATCATAATTGACGGAGACTCAAAAGAAGTTATAGAATCGCCAAGGGGATAAGTGAAGGAGTGTTTAATAGAAATCCAGCTTAGCATTAAGGACTGCAAGAGTTTGGCTCAAATATTTGATTATATAGACTATAGACATGTTGTTAGGTCTAGAAATCAAGCGGCTCATGTACTAGCTAAATATAGAACAACTTGCAAAAACCTGATTAATTGGACAAGGCATATGCCGCGCTGGCTACAACATGTAGTGCAAAAGGATGCACCGGTTTTGTAATCATGACCATTACTTAATAAATAATTTCATTAATTACCCAAAAAAAATCTCAAAATTAAAAAGCAGAAATCTCATCTTGGAGTCAAGATGGCGCTCGCTTAGAAAACATTGGATTATAGGAATGAGAAAGCATGCATTAGAGCAATGCTAAGAGATAATCAGGTTTCTTGATTTTTGCAAAAGTTAAGCCAAAGAACGAAGGGAGCAAATGTTTTATTCCCAAATTGTCTAGTCTCCCGTGTTCCTAGACACAAAGTCGAGCACACAATGCTTTTTCTTTTAATATAAAAAAAAAACTGTTTTTATGATTTTGACCCGAAATACCCTAGCTATTGTGTGTGGGAACAGTAGACAATTTGGGACTAGAACATTTGCTCCCAAGAACAAAATCTCCCCATAAAAGGCTAAATGTTTAGCAAATCATTTCGGCATACGAATCACAAAGGATTTGGAGTAAAATCCTTAATTTTGGAAGACACTTCAAACATTATTAGTTAGCTAGAGAAAGATATCTCTTTATGTTCTTGGCATTTGAAACCATAAAGGACTACAAGGTTATGTATAAGGGAGCTTCTAGTCGCACCGATCAAATTTCTAAGTCCCCCTCATTTCCCCTCCTTTCTAAGAACACCTCACTTATTTTTAAGAACCCCTCATGCACTTTCAATAATACCTTTTTACAAATACCTCTCCCAACCTCGTACAAAACCCTATAGCTCCCTCCCACATCTCTCTTTTTTCTAAGTCCTCCTCATCTCCTTCAACCCTAACTCTTCTCACACACCTCGCATTCCCCTTCACATTCTCTTTCAACTTTCAAACCTATTTTCCCTCCTCTTCTTTCTTAACGTTCATGCAAGAGCTGAGATGACTGGTGGACGACAACAAGACAATATAACGGTTGGGAGAACAAAGCCGAAAAGGAAGAAGACGACTTAATATTTAAATTTAATTTTTTTTTTATAAATTTTTTTAACTTGTTCAGATAGACTTTCCGAACAACCCATGCTTGCTCAGAAAGTCTATCCAAGCAACATAAGGTCTGCTTGGACTGGATTTTTCGAACTTGACATTGAAATTTAAAAAAAAAAATTAAGAAACTAACTGACATACCTAGGGGGCTTCATTCTCGCTCCGATTCAGTTCCCTGATACTCCATTGATTGAGTTCTCACCTGTAACATTAATAGGTTGGAAATGAGGAGTGTTGAGAAAGAGTTGGGAAGAATACGTAGGAAAAAGAGGAAGGAGTGTTGGGAAGTAGGTAGTTTTGGAGGGAGAAAGTGATGTGTGCTTAGAAATTTGATTTGATTTTTTTTTGTTTAATGTTTCAAAAGGTCATAATGGTCTTTTTATATTGGGGTAATTTGGAAAACAAAAAAAAAAAGACATTTAAGTGAGGTACACTTAGAAATAAGTGTGGTGGCAATAGAAGCTCCCTTTGTATAAATTCTTAGATAGCAAATGGGTAGAATGGTTAATTATGTAATCCCATTCATGCAGAGTTTAGGAAAGAACTTATGTAGGAAAGTTTTATGGCTACTTCAGCTCGGGTCCAGCCTGAAATACAATATATGTCCAACTAGGTCCAAGCCTGAACTCAGCCCGATTGACTCAGTCAAAACTCGGGACCATTATTAAAAAGTGAGTTTTCCATTGAATTCATGCTGGTTTGAACTTCAAAGCTCAGGGGTTTTTATGATCAAAATAAAATACTATATTATGTAAATAATATTTAATAAGGTTTGTTTTATTTTTTATATATATATATATATATATATATATATATATATATAAGGCTGGGTGAACTAAGCCCAAAGTTTGTTTGGGCCTAATACTCGGGTTCAAATTCAACCTAACCTGAATTAAAACTAGTCCGGTTCATAAAAATTTCATGCTGAATAAATCAAGCTTCTGACCAATATGACCCACATTTCAGCCTAGAGTTTCTACCTCCCACTTGGTTTCGGGACAATGAAGGATTTTGTCCGCCTCCCTCAATGAATGCTTGGTCCACTGGTCGTCAAGGGGCGGACATGTCAGCACCGAAATGTGATAACTGATAAGTGCCCCCCCAAAAGGACTCATATCCTCAGTGCCACTTTACGGTGATCATGGTATGCCACAGACACAAAGGCAGGCCACCTGCCTTTGTGTATGTGGCATACCGTGTATGAGCCCTACCCCCTTTTGTGTCTGGCATACCATGATGCACTGTAAGGTGGCACAGAGGATACACACGCTCCAAAAAAAGTGTAAATCACCTTTTGGTGCTGATGTATCTATCCATTAACGCCCAGCTGACCCAGCGTTCATTAAAGGAGGTAGACAGAATCCTTCCCCATTCAGGACACGTTGTAAATGACACCCAACTCCCTCAATTACGGTTGTAAATGTTTCTACTCTTTAGAGGATCCTCTGCAGTTTTTTCTTTAAACAAAAAAAAAAAATTATGTGGCAAGTGGTGGTGCTGTTCAGTAATCAGTGCACGTCGCACAGAATTATGAATTTTGAGAGGAAATTTTTGGTAGCATAACGTGCATTGAGTAGCACCACCACTTGCCAGTCAGGTTTTTTAAGTGCAGAGGATCTTTTGCCATTTATCTTTTAATTACCAAAGAAGGATGATAGGTCATTACCAAGTACAGGTCCTGTAACTACAGGAACTGGGAGAGTTGGATTGGAATCATACCAGATCTTTTTGGGTTTTTTTAGCACAAAGTGGTTGCTCAGGAGACTTGAAACTGCGTTTTTAAGCTGGCTGGCAGCCCGAGTCACTACCATTGCACCAAAGTAATGACCCTTACCCAAAAAAATGATCTAGAATAACAAATCAATCCACATAACTGAGTTGTTATCATCGATTTAGAAATCAATATTCTGATCTAACGGCCTAAACTTAATGGATCATCATTCTCGATGGCCCTAGGAGTACACCATAAAATGAGAGACGTGTCATGTTTACAAATAGGTAAGATGAACGAAAAATTTCATCCTCCCAGCGGTGTTAGAATTTTCAATATAAATAAATAGTCTGGAGATTAGATGGGGTTGTTGGGCTCAGCAATGGCATCGAGTAGCGTCACCAATCTTGGCCTGCTAAATACCCACTTTTCTTCCACACACCATATTCGCCCAAAAACGCAGTTCGCCTTCAATTTTCAAGCTCTAAAGAAGTCTGGAAGAATCTTACCTTCTTTTCGTGCAATGGGTTCCTCTGCTTCGTCTCAGAAACCAGATAATGTTCAAGGTTCCCTTCTATGTCTCTCTAGATAATTGTCGGTTGTCTTCCTGATGACCCTTTTGATTTATTCTCTTGAAACTACATTTTTTTCTTCTTTTCTTATAAACATGCTATCTTCATCTTTTTCTCGGTGAACCCAGTTAATTATATTTGGTTAATTTTGCTTTTCTCTTGCTCCCCTTCTGTGGAACTGTGAAACGAAGTGATTAAAAATCTGTTTTGTGGGTCTATATACTTCTTATTTATTGTTCATTGGGTTGTGCTTCAGGGGTTTAATTATAGGTGATAGAATTAACAGATAATGTTTTTCTTTTTCTTTTTTTTAATGAGATTTATATGTTTTCTCTGAGATTCTGTGGAAAACTCCAACTGGGTTGTACTTGAATTTATCAAAAAAACCTGTCCATACTCAGGATTTTTATATTGTTTTGATTGCAATTAGAATCTAATATTGATTTTGCAGCTTGGGTTGATGTTATATCTATACCTTTTGTAGTTCTTCCTTGTTTATAATTTAATGTAATTGCCCTTTTGTGTGTGGGTGTGTGCGTGTGTGTGGCAAACGTATCGTGTTCTGTAGTTTGTAGATAGAATTTCTGATGTGGGCCTCGGCAAAGGGAATGGCTGTACAAGTTGATGATTGAAATTCGGAAAACCTTAGGAATAGAGATATATGTGTATTATTTTATCAGCATGAAGCATTGATTATAATAATTAAACACAACCTTAGGAGTAACAGTTAAGAGTAACAACTGAAGCAATCACTCTTTCAACCTTTCAACTGCAACTAAAGATCCTTCAAAATTCTAGATTTTGTTTATGCTGGAATGACAGGAGGACATCAATCATCTCTTTTTTCAATGTTCGTTTTCATCTTTGATTTGGAAGGAGATCTTGAATATGTGCTTCCCTTCAAGAAGGCGAATAAGGAATCATCAGGGTGAACTAACCTGGGTTGCTTGTATATTCAAGGTCATGTCTCTTGCCACTACAGTTGGGAAATTAGCTTACTGTAGTCCAGTTTACATGTTTGGAAGGAACAAGCAACAGGCAATTTAACAAAAATCTATCCCTCCCCATGGTTGTTAAAGACATCATTTTTTATATTCATTCTAAATGTTTCTCTCTTTAACTATCTGTTGAAGACACCTAATTCAGCTGTTTGATGCTATTGGCGTGGACTCTCACTAAATTGTGTCATCCCCAATTCCCAAATTCTGCTTATGGCCTAAACCCCTGTCTGATTATATTTTTCTCACATGTGATGGATCTCTCTATGAGTCTCACGCAAGCTATGGAGGTATTTTGCAATGGTCAGAGGAATCCCCAATTCTTGCCTTCTCAGGAATTTCACAAGAGAACGTGATTCTCAACATTGAGCTCATTACTAGCTAAAGGAAAACATTGTAGGAAGCTTATGATTGAAGCAAATTCTAAACTAGCAGCAAACTCAATAAACAATCTTATCGATAGTCCTTGGAAAGCTCATGATGCAAGATAATCCCAAAAGCCTCAAGTAGTTAACAAATAACAATGCAGAAGCAAGATATCAATGTGCACAACCAAGAATTGAACTTTAAAATCACAAGTAGCCACAAAATTTAGAAAATCATAGAATAGAGATATAAAGAAGGAACTAGGAGGGTTTAGAATTGAAAAGGAGAAGAAAATAGGAAGAAAAAACCCAGAAGGGTAATTCTATAATTTTTTGGACAAAATCCCGAAATTACCAAAATACCCCTATTGACGTGTCAAAAAATTCCAAAAATTTTACAATAAGCTCTAACATCCTTGAAAGTGCTATAGTCCAAATTTCATAAATTGAAATATTTAATTTTCAAATTTACTGTTTTTTGGGTTTCAAGAATTTAATCAAGATTGATTCTTGATAGGTTCTTTAATTAAAAAAACAATAATCATCCAATATAAGTAAAAAATTCAGCAAGAAAGATAAATAATCAAGAAACAAGAAGTAAGAAAGAAAAAAGAAAAAAAGGGAGAGAGAGAGATGTCGATTTAAGAGAAAGAAGAGAGAAGAGAAAGAACCACTTACTCGTGTAAAGAAGAAAGGATGAGAGAGATTTGGGGAATCCACAATCGCAACTGAAGAAAGAGATACATGCCCACTCCTGAGACTCAAAACACACCAATCTTTATTTCAATTTTCAAAAACTAATTACAACCTAATAACCATTCTTTATATAGACTTGAACCACTAGATTCCTAATCTAACTAGGACTTCTATTTTGATTCTAAATAAAATTCCTAATTGCATCTAAACCCTTGGCAATTAAAGTCTTATTACATGATACCAACAAAAATCCTTAAAATAAAATAAAAGCCATTTGGAAACAACCCTATAATAATATAAACCCAAATAAAATAATCTTAAAGTAAATAAAATCTTTTGGAAATGACCCTAATTATAAAATAAAACCCATAAAAATAACACTAAATACTTTGGCCACAAGTTTTCTTCCATTTGTCTTGAATTTGTCTCTCTTGTGGGGGGTACATACAATAGCCGCTTCATGTTGTTCGCATCAGCTCAACCTTTTCTTATTTAGATAAGACATAGTCTCATATATTTTGAAGATGTGTCAGTTTGTTATCTTTGGAGAGAAGCAAACCATTTCTTGCTTCCCTATGTATTTTTGTTGATGAACTCATATTAGATCTTTCAGAATTTTCTAAAGGTCGTATTGAATTGTTCCAGAAGGATGCTACCTTTTGTACCTACGCTCACTTGTAATTTTTGATATACGTATATATTTTTCATTTATCTATTAAATTCACAAAAAGATTTTAGGTTAACGTGATTCTTACCAAAGTGAGTGATGGAAAACAGTACTGAGATAAAGCAACACAATTGGTACTAGGACAATGAAATGTTAAACCAATTGAACCAGTTGCCTTAATATTGAGGAGCTATAACACCCACCCAACCCCAACACACCTAGGGAAAAAAAAGTGTAGAGAGATTGGTGAACTATTCTCGACACATGAACCTGCCCTGTGTAATGTGTGAAGTTTGATTTGTTGGGATAGCATAAGGAATTCAACCTGAAATCTAACCCAGTTACAATCCGAAGAAAAACTCAAATATGATTTTTTCGGGTGACCCGTTTTTATGAACTGGATCAGATCCAAACTGTATCCACATATGTATTAGGGTTTTGGGGGTATTTACATGTTTTTGTTCTAGGGTTGCATGTGGGGAGAGAGTTTCTGAAGCTTGTAAATCGTCTTTGGATGAGTTTTCTTCCAGATAGTGAAAGTTTTCTCTACGGCTCCGTGGTTATTCCCCAAACTGGGGTTTTCCACGTAAATCTTGTGTTGTGTGTGATTTCTTTATTCATTTTGCTTGTTGATTTTATTGCATCTCGTTTTCTTTTGTGAAGAAGAGGGTAAAACGATCTTAACACCCAATTCATATATCAAGGAAAGTATCCCCAAAATAATCAGCAAGGAGCTATTTGTTTAATCATCTTAGAAAATGAAGATTTAAGGGGAATTATAGGGAATAGCATGATCAGATGTCTTTGCTCTAGAAATGTGGTGAATATGCCGAATCAAGGGGATGGAAGGTTTCTCTGTAGTGGTATCTTGCTATTAGAAGCCTGGCTCAATATTTCTCAGTTTTTTGTGGTTTGAAAGAGTCCAAGTCTATCTCACATCATTGTTTATCCATTTTTCAGTTACTATATGTTTGTAGAAATATTTAACATACCTTTTAGGGTTTGTTGGGTTTTCTAAGGGATATACCCAGCTTCATTTCCGGACAGTCCAATGGCTGCCCTTCTGGACAAAAAGGAAACATCTTCAGGTGATCATTCCTTTTTCTTTTTGTCTGCGAGTGTGGGAGGAAACAGATGGTAGATTTTCATGATTCTGAAATCATAAACAAGTTGGTGGTTGAGTTGGCCCCATGATGATAGTGTTGGTTCACTATTCTGACTAGTGGTCTGGTAAGGAGAAAACTGTGTCCCTGGTGGTGCCTAAAATATGGTTTGATCAAACTCAATTCAATAGTACTTTATTCGGTTACCCTTGCAAGTTGGGATGGGTTGTATAGATGGACACTAACAGAAATCCATGAAGGTTTTTGTTTAGTAGAGTTAGGTTTATGAACTTCGGTGCAGTTTAGGGGATTTATTGCCATAGCATGTTACTTTCAGTATGTTATTGTGGATGGCAATATTCACTTGATTTGTAGTTTTTGTTGATTAAAATGCTCTTGATATACCACATTGTCTTAATGATTGTGTCACTATCCATGTTGCCACCACAAAGGTGGGACTATATTTGTTGATCTTATTCCCCTACATTTGCAGATTCCTCTGCATTCCTACCAGTTTCCATTCCCTTTCTTTTATTCCTTGTTTCATTATATTGTAGGCAAAGGTAGATCCTTTAAATAAGAAAAGAAGAGAAAAATTGCTCATGCAGCGGGTCTAGCGATCCAAGTAATGCAAGTCCCTGAGTTTGAAGTGATGGGAAATGGCTGTGAAAGGCTTAAGTTCCTTTGCTGTTGATTTATCTATCATATCTATTTTTTGTCTGTATATAAGTTAATGCGCTGCTGAAATTACTGCAAGAATTTCAGTTTCACTTTTCTCTTTTATTTATTTATTATAAAACAAGTAGAGTGCTTTATTTATTTTTATCAATATATGGCCTAATACTTGTGTAAGCCGTGCTTTGTGTGTGTTTAAAAAGAAAAAGGAAAATATTCTTGAAAGAGAGTTTATTTCTAAAAGGCTTTGCCATAGTTCCTCAAATAAAAACTTTAGCAGCAACTTCACTATCTTCTTGTTTTTAGCCCTTGAGGGTCCACCTCTCTTCTCTACCCAGTGATGAAGAGGACATGGGAGCAAGGTGGGACCCATGACTTGGCCTTTATACTTATGTAATAAATCCTATTTTTCAAATTCAGTTTTTTTCTTCTTCCTCCTTGGACGTGAAGACTAGAAGCCCAAAACCCTGGAAAGTGGGTTTTCATCAAGTTTAATAGTGGTGGTGGAGGCCAACTCCTTCCCTTTGGGTTAAAAGGATTCTATTCTTCATCTTTCTTTGTTTTTTTTATTTATTTAATTTTTCATGTGAAATTTTCTATTCACCAACTCTACCCTCGCTTAAAGATTTTATCACTATCGATTTGTAACTTGGAGTTTTCATGATCCATCAGTTGCAACGCGTTCCTGACTCGAATATGGATTAAAAGGTATCAGTCTCCAACTTTTTCTGGTCACCGGAAAGTCTGTTTGATGGAATACCTGTAGAGTCACAAAATGAGTGATTTTCTTAAAATTTTCTAGGGCTATTTTGTAATTTTCGTTGGTATATTCCAATAAGAATCGTTGAAAGGAGTTTGTTTCTAAGATATAAAAGCGTTTTAAGGAATTTTGAAGCAGTGACAATGATTTTTAGGTTTCTTGTTCTTACGGCAAAGAGTACATGACAATAATTTTTTTTTTTTAAAACCAATTTTGGTCCAACTGAACCAATGAACCAAGTTGAGTGAGTCACGGTGCAGCTAAGAAAAAAAATCTGGTGTGACCAGATTTTGTGTCCCCTAGTCTTTTTCATTAAACTTAGTACTAATTTTCCTGTATCTTTTGGATTGATTTAAGTTTAGGCTTTATCTTATTTCATTCGTATTTTATTGGCTTAGTTTCGCATGTCTAGTATAACTTTGTTTATTTATTCGATGCTCTCGTCACATGGCGTAAGTAAGAATCTTGGTTATATTTTTTTACCCTTGTTGTTATCTAAACTTGATCTTCAAGCACACACTTCACAAACCTACATGCATGCTGCATCAGATTTGGTATTAGAGTTAGGTTACAACTAATCCTTATCTATTTATAATCCCGGGAAGCCCTTAAACTTTTGGAAAGCCAGAAATGGTGTTTTGAAAGGGTTTAATTTTGAGATTTAAACAAATGGTCAAATCCCTAAAATCCTAAAAATGCTTAAATCCTAAAATTTTGGAAAATGGCCTAAACCTTGAAATTTTTTGAAAGAACCCTAAACCCTGGAATTTATGGAATCCCTGAAGAGATGAGATAGTTATTGTAGTAAAAACTGAGTTCGTTTTCCCTTTCGATAAGACAACTAAAATAGCGATAAGTGCCTGTAGTGATCAGAACCTTATCTCTACATCTTTTGTTGAAGAGCTCTTACAAGATCTAAAATATCTAGAATATTATGGATATGTTAAGGGCCGTGTTGCCCTTATTCAATTCAGCTATAACAGAGACTATTTCAACAGTGTTGAGTGCTTAGTACATGATTTCCTCTTAACTGACATGCTAGTGATTTTTGGCAAACAGTGGATTGAGGAGAGAAAAGTTACTTTTAATAAGGAGACTCAAGTGTTACGACTTTTTAACCATAATGTATGATATTATCTCCGACTCAAGCATGTTAAGAAGGTGCCATTAATTTTAACTGAAAGTGTTCAGAATTTCACAAATAAGAAGACTGAAAAGAGCTTTGATGCAATTAAAGAAGAGTCTAAGATAGAATCTAGTGAACCTCCAGATTGAACCTTGTTCAAACCAAAACTGTCTAATGAAGAAAACAAACCTGCAACTAGTGAAGAGGGTGATGATCATGTTACAGAAGTTGTTGACTCCAAACCCATTATTATGAAACATGAAGCTAAACCAATAAATGTGGAAGAAAAGTTTGATGTGGAAGTTCAGAAAAGTGAAACAAATACCACAGATGATGACATTAGTGCAAAAGAAGCTGATATGACTAGTGATAATTAATTTGATGAGTTAGTGGAGTCTACAGATGAGTGCTTCTTTGTTGCCCCAGTTTGTGACCAACCACTTGATGATGATGTTTTAGGTCTAGTTCAAAGTGAGATTCAGCCCATCTTCACTGTTACACCAGTTCCTGACTTTGTGATGGTTCTTGAGATTGTTTTTCTAGTGCATGTTTAGCAGGATGATTATTATGAGATGTTTCATTTATCGGTTGTTTATCAAGAAACAATTAATTATTCTGAAATCATTACTACATCAGACACTTACAAGTAGATGGGTTTGCATCAAAACCTTATAGTTAGAGGATATGGATTGTGGGTGATTAGTGCGAGTTCTTACATCATGCTGATTATTTCCCTCTGTAAAACTTGAGATCGAGTTTTTTCGAACAAAAGGGGTTTGATGAAGTCATGGGAGTAAGGTGGGACCCATGACTTAGCTTTTAGACTTATGCAATAAGCCCTGTTTTTGAAATATAGTTTCTCTCTTCTTCCTTGGACGTGAAGACTAGAAGCCCAAAACCCTGGAAAGGGACTTAGTTTCCACCAAGTTTAACAGTGGTGGTGGAGGCCAATCTTTTTTCTTTAAGTTAAAAGGATTCTATTCCCCATCTTTTTTTGTTTTTCTATTTTTTATTTTATAATTTTTCATGTGAAAATTTTTGTTCACCAATTCTACCTCCACTCAAAGATTTCATCACTGACAATTTGTTACTTGGAGTTTTTAAGAACCGTCAGTTGCAGTGTGTTCTTGACTCGAATACAGATCAAAAGGTACCAGCCTCTGACATTTTCCGGTCATAGGCAAGTCATAATCTCACTAGAAAGTCTGCCTGGGCAGAATACCTGTTAAGCAACAAAATCAATGATTTAAAAAAAAAAAATTGGGTTATTTTGCAATTTTCGTTGGTATATTCCAGCATGAATCATTGAAAGGGATTTGTTTTTAAGATTTGGATATGTTTGGAGGAATTTTAAAGCGGTGACAACAATTTTATGGTTTCTTATTCTTACGGCAGAGAGGTTTGTGAAAATAACAAAAAAAAATTTAAAACCAATTCTGGTCCAACCGAACCAATGAACCAGGTCGAGTCACAGTACAAGTAACCCAAAAAAATCTGGTGTGACCAGATTTCGTGTCCCCTAGTCTTTTACATTAAACATAGTGCTGATTTTCCTGTGTCTTTTGGATTGATTTAAGTTCAGGTTTAGTCTTATTTCATTCATATTTTATTGGCTCAGTTTCACATGCCTATTATAACTTTGTTTATTTATTTGATGCTCTCGTCACATGACATAAGTAGGAATCTTAGTTATATTTTTTTACGCTTGTTGTTATCTAAACTTGATCTCCAAGCACACATTTCACAAACCTAGCATGCTGCATCACCCGGGAGGGAAAAGCTTGTTCTTATCTCTGATTTGGGCCACCTAGAACAGGCTTATCAGGTACGTTTCCCTACTAGAGGCATTTAATATGCTAATATTGGGATGTTCTCATTTCAGCCTTTATGGAGATTGTCTTGAAGCTCCTTTGAACCCACGTCCCATGATTGTTCTCTGTTTTCTCTGTTTGGTATGGTTCAATTACATTTAAGTGCAAGCAGATGACAGTGGTTTCAAGAACAAGCATTCTGATATTAATTGTCCCTCATGCTGCTTGTTCTGTAAGGTTGAGTATTGGTTCATTTCTAGACCTGATTATTAATTGTGTCCGGACAGAAAATACTGGCCCTGACCACTTATTGTACCCCATAGTTTTGTGACTGGCCTCATAATAGCAATCCTACAGTGGTGTTCATAAGATATGTCTGCGTGTTGTAATCTTTATCTCATGCTCTTTAAACTCCCTTTTAGTATGCTGGTGCTAATGAGTGCTTTACTCCCTGTTATGCAGAGGCAGGTAACTTGGATTATGCATCCTTAAATGAAGAAGAATGGAAGAAGCGCCTTACAAACGAACAGTTTTACATCACTCGACAGAAGGGAACTGAGAGAGCTTTCACAGGGTATGATCTATATTACCTCTAATGTAGTCCCATTTTCATGTGTTATAAAATTAAAGTTGTATTTATTTTGCTAGAAAGATCTGTTATTATATATATCTCCAGTAGGTTAAATAATGCATATCATAATCATAATTGAGCGGCCTTGTCCTTAATATTTGGGTTATGTAGTACATATCGTCTTAGCATGTTTCTTTATATCTTAGACTTTGGTTCCTGAATACTGCAAATCCCCTTGGGAGAACTTATGTCTGACCCAACCTGAGTCAGCTACTCAGGCTGGAGCAAACATTAAAAATATGAGACGTATACAGGTGTATCCCTGTGCCCCGAGGTTGGACTTTTAGAAAGCCTAACCCTGGTCCTATACCATACCCTATACCTGTATCTAGAGCTGGATAAGATAGGCCATAGTCCAAGTTTATGTTCTGAATGATCTGTTCATTTATTATCTTCCTTCTCTTAATTTTCAGGGAGTATTGGAACACTAAAACCCCTGGAACTTACCATTGCATCTGTTGTGACACACCTCTGTTTGAGTAAGTAGTTCTACTTCAGACGGCCTTGTGTGCTCAGTTAGTGAAGGCGAACTTGAATCCTCTTTTGGGGAGGTTTTCTTTGTACAAATTCCTCGAGTACAAACTGATGTCTTCACTTTCTTTTTCTAGGTCATCCACAAAATTTGACAGTGGAACCGGTTGGCCATCTTACTATCAGCCCATAGGAAACAATGTGAAATCGAAGTTAGACATGTCGATAATTTTCATGCCTCGGCAGGAAGTTCTTTGTTCAGTTTGTGAGGCTCATCTTGGCCATATCTTTGATGATGGCCCGCCACCTACAGGAAAGCGATATTGTATCAATAGGTAAATTTCTTCCACTTCTAGAGTCTTACCATAGTCTTTTCATTTCAGTTCCAACTGTAGAAGTGACTTGGTGTTTATTGTGGCTATATATGCAGTGCCTCCTTAAAACTGAAACCAAAATAGGTGACAGTTTCCTAATGGTCGGGGGGGGGGGGGCAAATGAGCCAGTTTCCTGGTACAGGTACCGTTAGAATCAGCGGTCTTGTGTCAAATTTTTTTTATCAGTTTCCATCCCTCAGGACAGTTGTACATATATTTGGTGCAATCCATGTTTCTCAATAGTTCTTTTTCTATGTTTTTTTTTTTTATACGATTTCTTTCTCTATGTTTGATGTAGCACCATATCAATAAAGATTGGATACAATATTAGAGCAGTTATGTTACATGTATTATTCTCTTCTATTAATGTCTTGTGCACATAACAATCGAAATGCATATTGACTGTAGTTCGTTGTATTTAATGTAGTTGAACAACTTGAATCGGTTATAAATGTTTCCCATGGTGTAATCAGTTCTCGGTACCCTGTGCTGCTTCATCCATTGATGGATTGTTTGATCGGTTAATTTGTTCAATGGGTTACCCAAAATCACTTGTCAGCTAATTCATTAATTATTCAAAAATCACTTGTCAGCTGATTTTGACAATCTGATCTACATTTCCATTCTTAAAATGAAAGATAATTCCTTAGGGCTCCGACTGGTGGTTGTCGTTATGCAAGAAATGAACCGAATAGAAAAGAAAAGAAAAGAAAAGAAAGGATTATTTTTCCAATTTTCACGCATCATTTCGACACGCATCTGCTTGTCATGATTACAAGAAAAATGCTGAGCAGTAGGAGAGAATATGCAAAAATGTTGATTTTCAGGGATTTTGTAGGAGAACATGAAAAAGTAGGATCAAGAAAAAAGAGGACTGTTACGAGAAAATCCCATAAATCAAGATTTTCACGTCATGACAATCAGATACCAAAACTTTTGAAAATCTCGTCATTTTCCGTATAGAATGATGGGAGAGATGGAGTATGACGGCCACCAGACGGAGTCTAGGAAGGTTATTACAATACCAGATTCGAGAAAGATGTTCCCTTGGCACTATAGTTGCCACAGAGTGAGCAGTCTTGTTGCAGGCTTTCAGAACATGCGAGATATGGATATACTTTCTCATAATGTGGTGCACGCTAAAGCATTTACAGGGTTGGCGAGGTGGTTGGCCAGGGTCCTTTGCCGGTTAAAATGGCCTGAAAAAAAGAAAACACAAACCTTTTATAGAAGAAGAAAAAAAAAGGAGAGATGGTATTGCCAGTTCCCTTTCTTGATCTCTTTCACGTTAAGCTCTGTGAAAGCCTCATTACTATCAAAGAGTCCAAGTGGATCAAAGCCATTGCTGGGGTAGTGGGTCAGTCGCCTCACCAAGCAGCCCACCGGCTACACGGCAGCCCTCGATTGCTCACATCAGCACAACTTTTGTTGCCCAAATAGCTAGAATGCTGTGCAGACACCAAGCTTGGGTTGCCCAAGTAGCCTAGTCTGCACCGGCCGAAGATTGGTGCACCAGCTTTTACCTCTCAAAGTTGACGCCATTGCAAGAGAGTAGCTTGGGATGGACACACGCAACATCTCCAAGCATGCCCTATCTACGGTGGATGCACTTCAGATCACGGTTCATTGCAAAGTTTACCAGGATAGTGAAGAGATCAGCAATGTCCCATCTGTAGTCATCAGGGAATCCAATGGTGAAGTAGGATGGAGGCTAACTGGAGAAGGGGCCAAATACTTGACTCGATCCGGGCCATACCATGGACTCCCAGAGAGGATGGGCTTGGGCTTGACCACGGTCTTTCGTATGGTGACCCTCACTGTGCCAAGGCAGAGGTAGTAAGCTTTGCTGTGTGTCCGACCAATGAGGGAGAGGAGAGGGCCCTTGTAGAGATAGCCATGGAGAAGCAAGAAGAGACGAGTTTGTGCTCAGTATAAATGGGTTGTTATCTATGAAAATCTATATTTCTCATCACAATGGTGGAAGGATTTTAAGAGCTTGTTTGACATGTGAGCGTGGTCGGCACTAGTTACTACTTTCATGTTACATGGCGTTTATTATTATTATTATTTTGGTAAGATATGTATTGCATTAAAACTAATCAAAAGGATTATCAGCTGAAAACCAGATTTCATCCGGTTCTAGCACCATGTTTGATAATACAAGTTTAGCCAGACCATGAGCTTGGAAGTCTAAAGTTCTACTTACATATTTAATATGGCATTCATCAAAATGGTTCCTAATGGCACTATTATCAGCAAAAAAAGGAGCGAATCCTCCACGGGGATAGGTTGAAGATGCTATTGATTGCTTGAACTGCTACCTGAGACTCACTCTCAATGATGACTCTTCTTTCTGCATATCTTTGAGCAAGCTTCGAGCCCATCAAAATGGAAAAGGCTTCCCCTTGAGGCACACATCCATACATTTACCTTTTTTAATACCTTTTACCTTCAATATGTCCTTCAGAGTTGAACAAAATTGCTTCCATCCCTATCAAGGCATCTTCTTCCTTAAAAGCTACATCAAAATTGATTTTTTTTTCCAACTTGTATTGGGAGGCAACTACTGGACTATCTCTGGAGGGTTGAACCTATTGGACCTAGCCGAATTAGCAAAGAAGGGATTCTGCACATCCCCTAGCATCCTGCGAAACAAAAATAGCACATTGTCCACATCTAGCTGGTCATTTTGAAAAATAAAATTATTCCTTTCCATATGTGTCATACCAAGAGAGCAATTAAAGCCACAAAATTACGCTTTTCTTTTTTTCTTTTTTATCATGAAACTGCTTCTGAGAATAATTTCAAAACCATGATAGAAAATCCATGCATTGATATGGCATGTGCCCATAGGAATTCCTGACTTCTGCCAAATTGGAGCTATGGGACCCTGTAAATTCTAGATTGATTTCCAAACCTTATTATCATTTGTAATTTCAGGGGACAGTTAAGGATTATTATCAAGAGGAGAGGAAACAACTATTCCATAGACTGATTTAACTAAGATTACTCCCTTTTTTTTTTTGTTTTTCTTTTTTCTGTAATCCAGATCAAGGAATCTTCACCTATGTGTTGGCTTATTTTCTTATAGCCTGGGATTCCCCTTGCGAGATAAACTGAAGAATGGGCTCTAGATTCCATGACATTGATTCAAAATTAATAATCTCCGCAACTTTGGCTACCTCACAAGATTGAGGCTTTTCCGAACTTAATTTATTCATAGTGAGACCGGGAATCCATGGGTCAGCCCAAATATCATGGGAATGAATAAAAGGATTTTTGAGGGATTGTCAAAGACTTCTAATGAAGTGGCGGATATCAGACTCTTCAAGGTAGCCTCTTGGGCTACGGTATCAATGGACTTTGATGGGTATCTCTTAATGACATTGTTAGGGACTGGCATTTATATTTATCCACCATTCTCTTATCATGTGACATGTAGTTATATTTTCATTATTTATTCATTTGTTTGTTTATTTTATTTTTATCCTTATGTTGTACTTGTTATGTATATTCTTCCCTTTTTCTTTCTTCAATAAAGTATCATTATTCATTAAAAAAATGTTTTTGAATTGAGAAGTAAGCCAATAATATAGAAATTGAGTTTCCCTATTTTCCAACATACTACCATTGAGAGGAGTAACAGATTTGCTTGTTTATCTTCCTCTTCTCACAAAAAGACTTGTTTTATCACTCTAAAGCCACCCATTATGCCCAAGCATCCATTGCCAATTCCATGGTTCCAAGTCTATTAGTTGTTCAAATACAAACCAAGAGTTGAATTTTAATAATAATGGCAAAAGTGAAGTGTCCTTATACTTATCTGCCCATTTTAAGAATTGTTTGATTAAATCAGTTTAAGAGTTTGCTCAGCTCTCCTATCCTTTCCTTCGTAGAAAATAGCCTCACATTTTATAGATAGGCTAAATAGGACATGCCATTAATAATATTCAATACTAAGAAAGAAGGTTGTAGTTGAAATTTACTAATTGTAGAACCCCATTGTTCTTCTGATCCACATCTTCATGCAGAAAACACCCTTCTGAAATCAATTGTATGCATAGCCTCAAAGCCCTACTTTTTAGCTCTTTGATCCGTATTAATGAATACAAATATGATCTACACCCAATTGTCACCATGGCTCTCTATTGTTTCCACCTTTAGGTCTGTGTAGAAATCACGCCATGGGTGTAGATCTGGCCCGAGCCCTGTTATGCATAGAGCTAGAACCCTAGTTCGACAATAACACACATACCTACTATCATTGCTGCTGGGTGAAACATTCTAATGCCAGGGATTCACTCACTAGCTCATGTTTCAAGGAGGGCTTTGCATGCTCTTGGGTCTTAAACCCACCATCAAGATTGGATTTGGTTTGGGTTTAGCACCACTGCCGAACTTGTATACAGTTGGTGTTGGTATAGAAGGAAGAGGCGGGGCATTGAATCGAGATCGAAAGCTGCAATGTGCTACCATAGGTAGGGGTGGCAACACGGGAGTGGTAGGGATATGTCATTGTTATTGGTACGGCTAGGGTTTGAGGAGGGAAGAGGATGGGGTAGGGCTGTAAATTATCAGGTTACATGTATGTATTTGGTCCATGTTAAGCAAATTTGGAGCAACATATACCTGGTCTATTCAAATATTCATTATATATACGTATTTGGTCCGTGTTAACGTATATGTATTAATTGTCAATCCATGGGAAAAACATGTTGTAAAGGCTCCAAGGTTTGATTGAGTCATCTCCACAAGAAAAACTCCAAGAAAGCTCAAGACATGAAAACCAAGACCGAAAGATAGATTCTTAACATCCCCAAAGGTAAAATCATGCATGTAGCATGATTAGGATCATTTAGAAAATACCAAAATGTGCGTTTGCACATATAGGAAGTCCCCCCAAGGACCAAGGGGGAGTGATCTTCCTAGCAAGATCATAGACATGAAGAAAAAAAAAATCCTATCTATAACTAGTCACAAACCCCATGACTAGTCAAGCATAGGCATAAGGGACCAAAAACCAAAAACTCAAGGATTGAGCCCCTTCTCCATGACCGATCCCGATTCCTGACCCAGTGTGACCAGTCACAAAGTCCATGACAAGTCATGACTGAGTCATGAGACATCTTCTTGAGGATTCTAGGTTTGTGATCTTGGGTCTGTGACCGGTCATAACTTGATGCCTCATGACAAAGATTCTGCCAAAACTCTATTTTGAATGTATAGTCTGTATCATTTGTCCTTTTAAAAAATTTCCAATACAAGGAGGATGAGTTATATTTGTCCCTTATAAGAGGACAAATTTTCCCTTTAGTGCAATGCTTCAAGTAATCAAGAGAGTGTTATTTCCTTTGCCAAAAAAGAGCTCCCAAGAGTGAAAACCGTTTTCTTCTTTATTACTTGAGTTCCAAGCTCTACAGTCCCTCAAGAATCTCTCTCTTGCTACTCTCTCTATTCTACTTAGCTAGTATCTTAAAAGAAAGGAGTGTGTGAGTTGTCTCAAGAGGAAACCCTTATTTGGTTGGCTAAGCTCAAGAAACTCTAGAACCAAAGTCTTGAAGTTGTGTGGGTGTACTAAGGCAAATTAGCTCAACAAGGAGTACCCCCATTTGGTAGGAACAACAACATTAACTAGCTAGTGGTAATATTTGTTTTCTTCTTGCATTCATCATTTGTATTCATATTCATTTTTATATTGATTTGCTTCTGCCAGACACCTGAAGTTGACCATACTTATTGGATACACCGAGTGTAATGTTTAGCTTGTCAAAAACAAGTAGATAGGTTTTGTATGTTTTTGACTTAGATTGTAATAGCCAATTTAAATAAAATATACCTAAGCTCGGTGGTGAGCTTTAGAAGAGTGGATGTAGGCCTCTGTGCTGAATCACTATAAATCTTGCGTTGTGGATTGATTGTGCAATTACTTCTCTCTTTATTTGTATGCTCTAGTTATAAAATATTAATAGATATTCATCTAGTTATAAAATATTGGTCGAATATGGAATATCTATAATTTTAATGGATCGGATATGAATATGACAATATCCAGTTCGTTTATAGCCTTAGGATGGATTGAGTACGCGATTAGGATAAGGGTTATTTTGGTTATATATATAAGCAAATTGGGGGGAGCTACATCTCTTAATTTTGTAGATATTTTTTCTTTCTTTTTCGCCATTATGCACGTGTCCTAGTTCTTAATTCTTTCGTTTCTCGATTCTCGACTCTTTTATTTCTCAAACTTTTTTTTTCTTTCAGTTCCCTTGCTTCATCATCTTCAAATCTTCACTGTTTAGCTTCCTCCTCAGAAAGGGCTACTCTGTTCCACACATAGTATTCACATGTTTATGTCTAGACTCTTCCTCTCCCCTCCATCCCAAACTCATTGATTTGTGCCAATTTCAATGGAAGCTTCTTGGTCCAGCTCCATTTCCCCTTTCAAAGTTTTCTTCTTTTTCTCTCTTAGATCCTCTTCTTCTTCCTTACCCTCTTTCTTCTTTTCCTCTCTTTCGAATGGCCCCGGTCCCAACTTTAATGCCAAACCAAGGAGGTGATGCATCCCAGATTGATACCACTCAAACATACAAGGATATAACAAGAGAGAAAATAAAATAAATAAAGTTTACCTTAACTTGGAAGCTTTGGTACTACAAAATGAAATTATGAATACAAATGATCAAATACAAAATCTTAGAGACTTCAGTCAAGGTTTGGGGATTCACACATCCAAACAAGAGGGATATCTCACTCTTCAAAGAATATGGCTAGATGTAACTCACCAATAAAATGTAAGCCAAGTATTCTCTCATTTTTTTTTCTTTTTCATTTAACATTTATTATTTATATTACTCTTCAAACTACTATTGGAGAACGTCTCATTAGGAGAGAGAGACTTTGGAACTTGAGGAAGAATTAAATGTCTTGTTCCTACTTTTCCCTTTTGCTTTAAATGCTTGGTCTCCTTCTTTTCTTCTTAACCATTTGAGGCTAGAGACAATGGGGGTGTGTTATGGTGTGGTTCCACATCATTGTCTTCAACTGCATCATTCTCCCCTTCATCAAAAGAACTCATCATTGAGTTTGGTCTTGTAACCCTTCTTCATTTGTCTTCATCGATATTTTGTAGGTCTTCTTCACTTACCTATGTATCCACTGAATTGGGCTTCTCTCTTAAATGGAAGAGGTATTGGGTGTAGGTCTCTCATTATGTTGTTGTTTTATCAATACCCTTAGATGATTTAGTTGGTAGTGGAATTCCAATGCCGTTAAAACTTGGGATAATTTGATTGGGATCACCATGAAAAGTAAAAAGATTAGAGATGTTGAATATTGGACTAATTCTGAAACCTTTTAGAAGTTCAATTTGATATGCATTTAGACCAATCTTCTTGAGGATGCGACATGGACTAATCTTTTTGCTCTTGAGTTTATTGTAGGTTCTCCTAGGAAACCTTTCTATATGCAAATATGCAATTACTAGGTCACCTTCTTTAAACTCAGTACATGTCGTAAATGGATGTCAGTAGATTTCTTGTATTTTTTTAAGAGGTAATGAGATCATTATTATAATTAAGTAGTGAAAATAAAAAGCTTACAATAAATAGGAATCACCGCGAAAGTGATAACTACATATAGAAATAAGCAAAATATCCCTAAAACATCTAAAAGTTAAAACTCCTCGCACCACAATGCACACCATTACTTCTCAGTGGATTTATCGTATTGATCATTAGACCTTTATAATTGAGCTTAAACTTGGTTATGAATCTCTCAAATGTGTTTGAAGAATTCTTCCACTTCCATAGTAATTCTTTTAAGATTTGGAATAGGCACACAATCAAGGACATGATTTGGACTCCTTTCATATACAACTTCAAATGAGGTCTTTTGAATGGACTGACACTTGGTTGTTGTAGGAAAATTTAGCATGGGGTAGTGCAAAATCCCATTAACGTGGCCAATCACTTGCTAGACATCAAAGAGGGTTATCCAATGTTCGGTTTACACTTTAATTTAACCATCCTTTTTGAAGAAGAAATGAACTAGAAAATTATAGTTGAGTTCCCATTGGATTCTATAGTTCTCATCAATAGTGATTGAGAAACCTTGTATCATGGTCAGAGATTATGGTCTTGGGTATACCATGGAGTCAGACAATTTCTTTGAAGAAAATATAGGGAATATATGAGGAATCAGTAATATTTTTGTATGGGACAAAATATGATATTTTGGAAAATCGATCCACCAACTACATAGATGGAATCATAATCTTGTTGGTTCCTTGGTAATCATAATACAAAATCAATGCTAATATCGTCCAAAGGATGGGTTAGAATAGGAAGTGGTTGGTAAAGGTCATGGTTTTGCTTAATTCCTTTGGCTTTGATAGGCTTAAATTTAATCATCTTTTTCATGTCCTTTTTACTTTTTTATTTGCTTGTTAAGTCTTAATTTTATTAGTTTATTTTCAATTTTGTTTCTTTTATAATTTTGTTAGGTTTTGAATAAAATAAAAGGATTTGAGTGCAATTCATGAGTTCTGGAACAT